>PVIW01007109.1:0-77075 GCA_004026585.1 Noctilio leporinus | reverse complement strand
TTTTTTTTTTTTTTTTAAAGATTTTATTTATTATTTTCAGAGAGAGGGGAAGGGAGAGAGGCAGAGAGGGAGAGAGACATCAATGTATGGTTGCCTTTCACCTGCCTCCAGCTACAGACCTGGCTGGAGACCTGGTATGTGCCCTGGCTGGAAATAGTACCACCAATCTTTGGGTTCGCAGGCCAGTGACTTATCCACTGTGCCACAGCCAGGGTTAAAGAATTATTCTTTTAAGTAATATGAATTACAATATTACCAAACACATGCAATAATACATTTATACATATACATATTTTTACACATATTTAAAGTACATACTGGATTTTGAAGAGTTAATACAAAAAATTTTAAATATGCCAATAGCTTATATAATTATTACATGTTAAATGATAGTGTTTAGATATATTATAGCAAATTAAGGTTTTTTTCTTCTTCAATATTTATTTTACTCTGGAATGCTATTTTTGTGAAATATATCACAGAAATGGTGTATTGCAGAACTCACTTTTGTGAAAATTGTCCTAGAGACAGTGCCAAACCCATAGTAAAAAATTAATTGTTTTTTGAGTCAGATCTTCCCCACTCCAATAATACAAATCAATTTTATTTTAAGCTACTGGAACTACAACTTACTCCTTTTGTAGTTTTTTATCTTAAATAGTACATTGACCTTTTTTTTTTTGTCTGTGCACAGGTCTTACTTCTTTCAATACCCTCTGTTTTTCCTCTACATGTGTTGTACAAGTTGAAGCCTTCAGAAATAATGGCATTTGCAATGCTCAGCCAGAGTCCCCAGAGTAGAAATTATTATGCCTACTAAGTTGAAGTAAAAAAAAAAAAAAAAAAATCCCTAGGATTTAAATAATTTTGTAGAATAGTATTCTAGCTAATTTTTAAACTTGTGGTTTAACCCCTGAACTATTTCAGTCTGTTAAGGTAGAGATCCTTCATCTTCTGAAAGCAGACCCTTTAGCATCTCTTGCAATGCTGGTTTGGTGGATATGTATTCTTTTAGACTTCTTTTGTTTGGGAAACTCCTTATTTCACCTTCCATTTTGAACGTGAGCCTTTCCTGGCAGAGTATTCTTGGTTGCAGGCCTTTGTTTTTCATTGCTTGAAATATTTTTTACCATTCCCTTCTGGCTTGTGTTTCTTTTGAGAAATCAGCTGATAACCTTATTGGGGTACCCTTGTATATTATCAGCTGTTTCTTTCTTGCTGCTTTTAGGATTCTCTCCTTGTCTTTGAAATTTGCCATTTTAATTATGATGTATCTTGGAGTGGGCCTGTTTGGGTTCATCTTCTTTGGGACCCTCTGTGCTTCCTGAGTTTGCGTAACTTTTTCTCTTCTCAAGTTACGGAAGTTTTCTGTTATTACATTTTCAAACAGATTCTCTATCTCTTGCTCCTCTTTTTCTCCTTCTGGTATCCCTATGATACAGATGTTGTTACATTTCATGTTGTCCTGCAGCTCTCTTAAAACCTCTTCATTCTTTTTCAGTTATTTTTCACTTTGTTGCACTGCCTGGGAATTTTTTTTTACATGGGCCTCCAGCTTGTTGATCCTACCCTCTGCTTTCTCTAGACTGCTTTTGATTCCTTCTACTGTGTTCTTCAATTCAGAAATTGTATTCTTTATTTCCTCCTGGCTCTTGTTGATGGTTTCTATGTCCTTTTTAATGCTGGTGTAGTTCTTAGTAAGTTCCTTCTAGCTTCCCTGGAGTTCTTTTTAGTTTTTTTTGAACTCACTGAGCTTATTGAGTTTCTCGATCATCATTAATTTGAATTCCATGTCTCAGAATGTGCTTGCCTCTATTTCATTTTGCACGCTTCCTGGGGATTCCTTCTTTCCTTTCACCGAGGGTTTATTTATTTTCTCCCCATTTTAGATGGCCCTTATTTGTTTCTGCTTCTTGGATTGGTCTGCTTTGACTTACTGTCTTAGTGGTGTGACCTTCTGTGGTTTAGAGGTGCACTTTTTACTTCCTGGATCCACGCTTGGTGACGTCAGCTCATGTCCCAATCTGGGTCTAGTCAGCCAATTGGGGACTACCAGAGATCCAGTGTCTTTGTCTTCTTTAGTTGTTAATCCAATCAACCTGTGATCTGAGGTCAGGTTTAGGCACTGCTGGGTGGGGCAGATTAATTCCTATGGGTAGTGCTGTGGTTTCCCCTCAGGCTCCTGCCCTTTATAGAAGAGTGGTCTGCTGGCTGTATGGGGGATGGGTTAACACTGGACTCATGGGCTGCTCCCTCAGCTCTCTCCCTAAAGCCACTGACCCAAACCCTCCTTAAGTCCACTCTGCCCTTTCTCTGCTGGAGCCCAGGGTAGGTGGGTGCCTCTGTATTTTTGTGCATGGTCCCTTTAAGAACTTGGTCTCTCTGTTAAGCCAGCTAAACCTGGTGGCTTTTCACTTTTCACAGCTGTGTGCTGTTTTACTCTCAGCTGTGTTGCTGCAGGCTGGGAAGCCCAGTTGGGGGTTTAGATCCCACCCTTCTCAGGTGGAACCCCTGCTGCTGAGATGTTTCTCTGTCCCTTCAGCTGCCACTTGTGGGAGCCCCGCCATCCTCTTGAGTCTTCAGACTTCCTACCAGTCACGTTGTGATGGATCGACTCTTCTGTTCTGTTCATGGTAATAAGACTTCTCTCCAGTTGGTGTTCTGTTGGTTATTCCAGATGATGTCTCCCGTGTTAAGTTTTAATTCCAGTTTGGTGTAAGGAGGAGATTGGTGTAGCTCCACTTACTCCCCCACAATCTTGGTTCTCCCAAACATGGACTTTAAATGCACAAATGTTTAAAGTATTATAAAGTATCTTAATACTTTTTTGGGGTTATTTTTATTATTTTGTAATTCCAACTGACCCTACAAATAGCTACCCCAAATGAACTTAATAGTTAAAATGAATAATACACCACAAATATGCATTTTGCTACAGAAAGCTTTTATCAGGTCACATAATGATAATTGGGGAAAATCTTCTAATGGCAGAAAAAAAATATTACTTCCATTCTCTATTTTGAGGAGAGAACTTCTCTTCTTGTCCTTACTCTTTTCATGCTTTTTATTTTCTACTTACCAGTATTCATTTCTACATGCCGTAACTGTTTTAAGCAATTTTAATTAGTTGGTTTGGAAAATGTCTTTGAAAGAGACATTTATATGGACATCACTGCTGTAGCAAATTGCAGGTATTTCAGACCAGCTGCTGCCTGCTTCAGGAATACTGAGAGTGTTGAGGTATACTACCCATTTGGATCAGAAGGTCATTGGCTATAGGTCAGGGAGTTCCTATCATCAGAGTTTCAATTGTTTTCCTTTTGTTCACTTTCACATTTCATCTTTACCCCGCCTCCATTTCTTTTTATCCTTGAAAGAGTAGAGATAGATTATAACTTCAATTTCTATTGACAAACATAACTTTCATTTTAATTGGAAAGTTTAATTTCAAGTTATATATTCACTGCAGTTTTTTTCCATTTTATTTATTTTGAGACTTTATTTTCAAGACATAATGATGTGCTCATGGGTAAAATTGCTTTTGTGTGTGTGTATGGGCATTTGGTGACATTTAAATGTTGTTTTTTTATAGGGTATAGAAATGCCTCATAATTTGAATTACCTGAAATGATGTAAAGGTCACACAATAGATTGCAACTAGAGAGAATTAAAAAAAAAAAAAAAAAAGTACCTGTAGTATTTTTAAAGTAATTTACTTTTTATTTTAAATACAAATCAATAAATATACTAGGAATATCTTTTGTTATTCATTTCCTAGAAAACAGACTCTGAGGAGGAGTTAAGCCTACAGAAGGCTTATTACATAGCACCCCCAGATTAACACCTGTGGAAAGGAGGAGGCAGAGGCAGGATGAGGCCTGGGAGGAAGCCTTGTTTCAGGGCAGACCTAACTCACCTTACAACTAAGGAAAGGAGGGGAGGAAGCTGGGGTGGGCAGAGGAGGAAGCCAAGCTGTAGAGTAGATCTAACTCATGTCAGTTGACCCCACATGTTGTTTTGGAACTTGAATGTCTTTCAGAGTTGCCCTCAGTTGGATCATGATGGCCAGGCTTTTATATTTCCACATCTGTCAAATTATTCAATAATGTGTGTCACTCAAGAGTTTGAATATGACCTTAAGGAAATGTGACCTTAAGCAGTTGTGCTTTGCTTCTCAGGTGATCTCTGAAGAGCATTATAAAGACTAGCTGTGGACATACCTCCAGCAGCTGAGGTAGGAAGCCCTTTATTGAAGCAACTATCTGGATGCTACATGACCGGGAAAGTATGTATGTGTTCATAGAGTATATATGTATAAATGTATGTTGATCTTTCTGAATGGATGTGACTAAAGATGTCCTTCTAGATGATACTTGAACTTTTTCTGGAAGTTAATTATTTCTTTAATGTCCAATGAGAGCAATTTTAATAGTCTATATTGGTAAGTTACTCTATTAATTTACTATTTGTCTTTTTTATAGCATTTCAAATGTAACAACCATTATTTTGAAATGAAATATATCAGAATAAAAAATACTTAAATATTTTAAATGAGAAAGATAAACTATAGCCTAACCAAAGTTATATATATATATATATATATATATATATATATATATATATAACTTCATCTAAGATTTATTTCATTAAGATCAAATGGCCCTATTTAATGGCTAAATATTAGCTAACATTGTCCTTGACTGCTGACTATAAACTGAAAGGCCCAATAACAATTAAAAACCTATTAAATAATACAGTAATTCTGATCCAACGACAAATATAGGCCTTATTCTTATATATTCAACATTTTTGGTAGGAAGATATAGGAGATGAGGTAAGAAAGAACTAAAATGGATTAAACCTTAGAGTCAAAGAATATTTAGAAGAAATAGCTTAGGAGAGTCAAGGAATTTAGGTAGAATGAGGGGCAAACCATTACGGTATATTTTAAAATGTTTTATTCTAAGTCATCTTTTGCCAACTCTGTGGGTAATTTTCTTTCCCTCTAATAGGAAAAAGAATCAATAAGACTAATCACCAAGGGAAAGGGCACAGGGAAGGAAGAAACAAAAAGGAAAGGAAGTAGGAGTATAGGAAAAACAAAAATATGAGACAAAAGAAGAAAAATAAAGGATCCATCAACAAAAAGAATATAGAGAGAAAGGAGCAAAGGAGAAAACAGAAGATAGCAGAGAATGATCTTGTGACTTTATAACATCTTCAAGGCAATTATATGCAAATGCAAATTCTTCCACCGAAAAGCAGTCTGACAGCTGGATCAACTTTTTAATTTATCCTTTGCATTATTTTTATGGATGACTTTTCCACTTGGAGAATAGTGAAGTATTTAAGGGTAGGGCATAGTTTAAAAAATGTTGAAACAGGTGTTACTAGGCTTTATAATTTCCTGGGTCTTTTAGCATAACTCAAATATCTGCCACTAATTTCAATTTAGAAGTAAAGTACAGGTAAAATGGTGGAAATGTCTATAGCTTAAAGATGTTGTATTATAGCTTTAATTACTGACTATAAACCAACATAAAAAATTACCCTGAGGACTCATATTGCAGGCTTAGTGCCTTCATTAGCGCTAGTCAAATATGCAATTACTGGGGACTCTACCTGAGATGAAATCAAGCTTCATGACTCAGTGGCCCTGTGAATCTTGATCCAAATATTTAATTTTAATTTCCTAACCATCTGTTTTTGCATCTATTTAATAGGTATAATAATCTTCCTTCATATGGTTATTTTGAGATTAAATAAAACAATGCTTTTTAAAGGATTTAACATAATGCATGGCACATGGTACTTTGTCAGTCCATTTTATCATTTAAAATACTTACATTACATATTTTTAAGCAGATTTTAATATTTAACATAAAGCCTTTGAGAGCAGTTTATTTGTGCTACCTTCTGTCAATATTATCTGTTCCTTCTTAATATAGGTCAGTGAAATTCTGCCCTCAAGATACAAGCCCATTTGTCATTGAACTAGCAGTTCTAAAGGTACTTTACCTGTCTGATATTTGGGAATACCACCTATAAAAGCAGACCTCACAACTTCACATAGAAGGAGAAGAGCTATGGATAATTATATCCCAGTTATGTTGATTTGTAAGGGAAGACCTTCTAGAGAAGCATGCAACATGCTCCATGTGTTATTCACTATACTTTTTAGTTCAGTGGACAGTGGAGATTTCTTCCAGGGAATTTGTATCCAAAATAGAGACTGGCTAGACCTAGAGGCCAGACATAGCTGAAAAAGTCCTTGAAATATGACTTGCTATTTTTTAAATGTGATAGCATGCTTTGACATAATATATAGTAACAAGAGCATGCAAGAATTTTAAATTTTGGTTAAAATGTTGCTTTTTCTCCATAACGGGAAAAGGCACTTAATTAAATGGCCTTGGCTTAAGGTAACACATGCTAAATAGGTGTAAATTTTAAATTTCCAGATGCACAGAAACTACATTTTCTCTTTAAAAATATTTCAAGGGCAACTCATTCAAGAATACCTTTAATCTTTGCCAATATAACTTTTAAAGGAAAATATATATACTTATTAAAATTCAAGTCTTCCCAAGGTGTGAATCCATCCATGTCTATTACAATGATTGAAAGTTGTGACAATCAAATAAAATAGTTATGATAGTACCAATTAGCTTTTGAGTTTCTCTATGAAACCACACCATGTTCCTCCTGTTTAATTAAATTTTTAGTATCACCTCATCATGTTCCATCCTGAAATGTCTGATATATTTTAGGTGCCATTCTAGGCACTAAGAAGTATTAAATAATAAAATGAATACAAGTTTATAATTCTTCATTTCAAGGATTTAACTATCATAAATATGTATGGACTTGTTTTGACATTAGGCACCTATTTTTATTGTAATGAAATATATGAACATATTACATAAATTTTACAGTTTTGACCATTTTTAAGTGTATAGTCCTGTGGCATTAAGCACATTCACATTGGTGTGTTAGTACCTTAACTATTCATCTCCAGAGCATTCCCCATTTTTCTGAACTAAAAATCTGCTCCCCATTTTCACCTCCCTTACCGCTGTATACCACCATTCTACCTTCTGCCTCTATGGATTTGACTACTCTAGGAATGCTATTTTGTTGTTGACTTATTTCACTTAGGATAATATATTTAAGGTTGATTAATGTTACAGCGTGTGTCAAAATTTCTTTCCCTTTTTAAAAAAATATACAACTCATCAGAACATGATCTGCACACTGCATCGTGTATCTAAGGCCCAAAGCAAAATCCCCCATCCCCATTTCTTCCCCCCTTTTCCTCCTTCTACCTTCCTCCTCATCCTTTCCCTATGGCTATCACTATAATATTGTGTGTGTGTGTGTGTGTATGAAGTATCCAACCATTCACTATGAAAAATAAAAATAAAGACATTTATTGAAAAATATACAAGATATAAACAACATTGCGCATAGGACAATGATACCTCATTTCCCTTCAGAATAGGCACCTTAGACCTTGGACCTCACACAGTTCTCTAATTTACCATAAGCCAGAAGTTGCAGGGCATCAAATCTGGGCTCTAAGGGGGCTGAGTCACCTGGGTGATTTGATGTTTCACCAAAAAACTCCACACTAGATATGATGCACAAGTGGGTGCATTGTCGTGGTAAAGCTGCCCATAGCTGCGGCCTTCTGAATAATCCAAATTGTTTCTGCAGAGGACCATTCAAGCTTAATGCAAAATTTGATGCAGATTCATTGCTCTACTCCTCAATCATTTTGAATGCAACAGCCACACAGTACACATGCTCACTTAATGGCATCTACCACTCCACTGACTAGTACAGCAAAGTCAACATTATTCACACATGCTAATTCCAGTCCACTTACCTTAGCTGTCAGGTTACATCAATGTCACACAAACTGTTCTAATTATATTAATAATGACTGGGTTTTTTCCAGACAAATATATGTATTTGCTTAACCTTCATCTATTTATATTTTTTACACAACCTCCCAACCCTCCTCTCCTCTAAGAGCTGTCAGCCTCTTCTATGTATCTATACTTCTGTTTCTGTTTTGTTTGTTAAACTATTTTGTTCATTAGATTCCATATATAAGTGAAATCATATGGTATTTATCTCTCTCTGACTGGTTTATTTCACTTAGCATAATATTCTCCAGGTCCATTCATACCTGCAAAATGTAAGAATTTCCCTGAAAAACAGGAACAAGGCAAGAATGTCTATTTTTACCACTCCTATTCAACATAATACTGAAAGTTCTAGCCACAGCAATCAACAAAAACAAGAAATAAAAGGTATTCAAATTGGAAAGGAGTACATAAAACTGTCATTATATACAGATGACATGATACTATATATGGAAAACCCTACAAACTCCAACCCCCAAAAGGAAATAATTAGAACTGATAAACAAAGTCAGTAAAGTAGCAGAATACAAAATTAATATTCAGAAATCAGTTGCACTTTTATACACCAATAGTTAACTATCAGAAAGAGAAATTAAGAAAACAATTAAATTTACTTTTGCAGCAAAAATAAAAAATAAAAATAAAATAAAATAAGGTACCTAGGAATAAATTTAACCAAGGAAGAAAAAGTCCTTTAATTGGAAATTTATTGGATACTGAAGAAAAAAATTGAGAAAGATACCAATAATTGGCAGTATATACTATGTTCATGGATAGAAGAGTTAACAAATGTTATTAAAATGTCCATACTACCCAAAACAATCTATAGATTCAACACAATTCCTATTAAAATACCAACAGCATATCTCACCAAGCCAAAACAAACATTCCAAAAATTTATATGGAACCACAAAAGACCCTGAGTAGTCTTAGCAATCTTGAGAAAAAAGAAACAAATTTGGTGTTGTCACACTACCTAATATCAAATTATACTACAATGCCAGAATAATTAAAACAACCTATGACAGCATGAGTGCAGGCACAGAGGTCAGTGGATCAATTAAAAATGATTGGATTTAGAAATAAACCCAATCTTTATGATCAATTAATATTTGACAAAGGAGGCAAGAACATACAAAGAAGTTAAGACAGTCTCTTAAATGTATGGTACTGGGAAAATTGTACACAATACACAAGAATAAACCTAAAATGGATTAAAGGCTTAAATGTTAAACTCAAAATCATAAAAATCCTAGAAGAAAACATAGTAACATCTCAGACATTTATTATATCAGCAATATCTTTTTGCTGATACATGTCCTCAGGCAAGGGAAACAATAGAAAAATAAATGGTGCTACATCAAACTGAAAAGCTTTTGCACAGCAAAAAAAACCATCAACAAAATGAAAAGGTAACCCACTGAATGGGAGAATGTATTCACCAATGATACATCTGATAAGGGTTTATATCCCAAATATATAAAGAAACTATATAGCTCAACACCTAGAAAACAAATAATCCAATTTAAAAACTTGGTAGCAGACCTGAATAAACACTTCTCCAAAGAGGCCACTCGGTGGGCTAATAGACATATGAAAAGATGCTCCATGTCACAAATTACCAGAGAAATTCAGATTAAAACCAACATGAGATATTATCCAACACCTATCAGTATGGCTATCAAGTAAATCAACAAACAAGTACTATCGAGGATGTGAAGAAAAGGGAACCCTCGTCCAGTCTTGGTGGGAATACTAATTGATGCAACCATTGTGGAAAACAATATGGAATTACGTAAAAAATGGAACTACCTTTTGATCCAACAATTTCATTTCTGGGAATATATATTTTTTAAAACCCAGAAACACTAGTTTAAAAGAATATGAGCACCCTTATGTTCATCATGTTGTATTTCCAACATCCAAGTGTCCATTAGTAAATGAGTGGGTAAAAAAACTGTGATACATTTACACAATGGAATACTACTCAGCCATAAGAAAGTATTTTAAGGCTGAATTATATGATGTTTGTACGATAATCAGGTGCCTTTACATTCTCATGTTTGCTGGTGACTTCTTTTTAAGAAAATTTTTTATTTAAAGTTCTCTGACATGAAATTTTTGCTTTTTTTATTTATTATTTTTTAGAGAGAGGGGAAAGGAGAGAGGCAGAGATGGAGAGACATCAATGTATGGTTGCCTTTCACCTGCCTCCAGCTGTGGACCTGGCTGGAGACCTGGCTTACAACCTGGTTATGTGCCCTAACTGGGAATCAAACCAGCAAACTTTTGGTTTGCAGGCCGGAGCTTTATCCACTGTGCCATCAGCCAGAGCCTGAAACCTTTTATTTAAAGAAATAAACATTTTATTTCAGAATAGTTTTAGAGTTACAAAACTGTTGAAAAGAGAACACAGAGTTTCTATAAGTCCCACAGACAGTTTTTCCTATTAACATCTTACATTAGTATGGTTCATTTGTTACAACTAATGAAATAACATTAATATATTATTAACAAAATTTTATATTTTATTTGTATTTCTTTAGTGTTTATCTGGTTTCCTTTTCTGTTCCAAGATCTCATCTGGTATACCACATTACATTTAGTTATTATATTTCCTTGGTTTCTTTTAGACGGTGATTTTTAGACTTTCCTTGTTTTTAAAGGCCTTGACAGTTTTCAAGAGCCTTGTTCAGACATTTCTGGATTGTCTGATACTTCTCCTGTAGTTAGCCTTGGGTTATGAATTGGGGTGGGGAAAGCCGCAGAAGTGGAGTACCAATCTCCTAATGCTACATCAAAGGTACAGACTATTGACACATCGTATTGTCACATGGTGCAGAACCATAAGTCTCCTAAAAATAGGGGAGCAACTGCCACAGTCCTTGACTGGGGGAAGAGAAGAAAGGTTGGTATAGAGTTTAAGATACGTTGCATAACAAAGGCAAGTTAATAACGTGCCTTCCTGAAGAGAAGAGGGCGGCCTCCCCAGGCAAATTGTATACCTGATTCTGAGACCATACAGTGACTCATAACATAGTGAGGACCTCATACTGCGCCTGCAGGCGAGGCAGGGGTTGCTGCCCACTCCAGACACCTCTACATCGCTGGGGACTTTTGCTCGGAATAAAGATGGCAGCCAAAAGAGAGTAAAAGATACTGGGGAACTGGCAAAAAGGGCAGACACTAACATACCATAGGAGAAGCTGGATATGAGGTCACAGAGGAAGGTCTAGGTGAAACATTTACAAGAGGGCAGGATAAAATAGTGAAGAACCAGGAGGCCGGTAGTGAGAGACCCGGTCTGATGGGAGGTTTGCAAGTCAGTGTGTCTGACATGAGGTCTGCCTGGAAGTCTGCCTGGAGAAGGCAGTGGCAGAGCTGACAGCTGCAGGGACCTGCCTAGTCACCCAGGTTTGTGAGGGATGCTTGGAGCTGAACCATGAATGGGAATGCTGAGCTGCAGACTTCTAATGTTCTGAAAGGTTGTACCTGAGTGGCGCAGTCCAGTTGGGCAAAGAGAGTCAGGACTGTGTGTTTTGGGGTGATTTTTAAAGGGAGAGGGACTTAATGAAAGAAATCTGCTGTTTATTCGAAATCTGTATAACCTTTAAATAAACAACCCCTTTCCCTTTTCACCGAACTCTTGCATTAGTTACATTTCTTGGAGGTGGGCAATCAAACCCCACCGCTGTCCCAGAGCAGTATTGGCAGGGTTCTATAACATTATTATGGATGATGTTAGCCTAAACACCTGACTTGAGGTGGTATTTGTCAGGTTTCTCCACTGTAAACACACTGGAGAGTGTTTGCCAGGTTTCCCCACTGTAAAGTTGCTTTATTTCTTCCTTTTTTTTTTTCCATACAATATGTACTCTTGGGGAGCAAGTCCATAAGAGTAATGTCCATTAAAGCGTAGAGTAATGCTCCCCTCTTTGAGGGAGGGTTCTCTACAGAATTACTTGAAATTTTTCTGTAGAAGAGATTGATCAATTCTCACACTGTTACTTACTTTTTTGTATTAATCATTTATTTGTATTAATATAGATGAAGCCATTTTGCCATGCCCCAGGACCTCTGTTAAGTATAGCCATAAGTTTATTGGAACGTATCTTCTTTCCTTCACATCTCTACTGTAGTAACTTCAGTTTCTGCAAGAAATACATTATACATCTTACTATTTTGTCTACTTTAGTAATGTCAAATCTCTACTGTGGTAACCAGTTTCTACAAGAAATACATACACATCTTCTATTTTGTCTATGTGACTGAGATTTGATTGAGAAGTAGATGGACTTTTGGATTTATTTTTTCCAGTAACTCCTATGCTAAGATTCTTAAATACAACCATCATGGAATCCTTGCAAAAAATCTAACAGGGTAGAAGAGATCATTGCAATTGTGAATCTAAGGAGCTTTGCTAATCAGCTTTACTAATATGTGTCTAATGCTTGGTAGAGAGCAGGTCTGTCTAATTGCAGTTTCTGCCCTTTATACCCAGAGTTTCTATGCTGTAAGAACCTATATCATTTACAGCTTGTTTAAGCATTGAACTTTTGGAGAACAGGTTAGAACTGTAGGCCTGGGCCTCCTGGCTTGCTGAGAGCCTTGGGAAACTTGCTTACCATCTTAAAACATTTAATTCTTTATCTATAACTTGGGGTTGGGGGGCCTTAACAGTGAATAATAATAATAGTAATAAATAGCTATTGTAAGGCATAAATAAAGTAATTGATAAGAGTTCTTTAGCATGGTGCCTGGTGCAGAGTAGGTGCTTTGTGTTATTGGTTTCAATAGCATTATTGCGTTCTTTACTTCCATATTTATTTATTATGTGAAAGATGTATTGGGTTTCCTAGAAGACAAGCCTGACACATTCATCTGTAAGTTATTAGGGCTTGAGGCAGGTAGGGTAGGGAAGGGAGGAAAATGAGCTAGGGGATGATCCCATCGAGAGTTCTGGAGTACAAGTTGTTCTGCTAAAATTGTTCCACTTACAAGTTATATTGCTGAACTTTTTTACATTGCTTTGGGCTGTGGATAGGGGGATGGGGAATGCTGGTGGTGTAAGATCTCAGGAACAACACGAAGTCCAAGGACCATCTTCTGAATAAGGTTGTCTTGGACATGAGGCATCACCAGCAAATAGTGCAGAACCAGTAAGAGCAATGGGAGGAGACCTGGGTGGGACATCCTCTTCCTAACTACATAGTGAACTCTGTGTGGAGGAGACATTTAGTAGAATTACAGGTACTTTAGCTCTGCAGATTAAAGCAGTGAGTTTAAAAAATAAAAATTGGCCACTGTATGTCTGCCTGCTTGAAACCTCTCTCTTTAACAAAATGATCCAGTTTGTTGTGGTTATCTCATTTTTACATGGATTTTTATTATTTTTTTCACATTAATCAGTGGTAGAGATGGCTTAGTTCTCTTCCTGGAAACTAAAATATTTATCAAGAACTATTCATAGAATCATGCAGATGGAGCTACTATTTCCAAAAAACATCACAAATGGTATATAGCAGCCATGGCTTTCTAGTTTACAGTACATTACCCTCCTCCTTGTTTAGGACTCTCCTTTGGCCCCACCAGCAGACATGCTGAGTCACTGGGGTGGGGGGCCAGGCCGGGGTTTTAATTTGCTTTGAAAGCTCTGCAGCCAAGATTGAGAACAACCAGATTGCAGTGAAAAATAGCCAGTTGGGAAATTTCAAGTAACTCTGACAAAATACAAGCAAAAGAAAAAAAAAAAAAAAAAAATCTGACTTATCTTGAAATTGTTGTATTGGAAAATGTCAAAATGTGTATAATGACTTTTGATAATAATGGTAAGAAAAATAGAGGTTATGTCAGGATACAACAACATGCTCATTCAAGATGATCCTGAAAATGCAGACATTTTATCACCCTTCCTTCTCCCTCCAAAATAGGACTCCTGGGTCTAGGAAATATTAATGAAACCATTTTGAGTGAACTGATAGTACACCCACTTAGGCCTGCTGATAATGTAGTTGAAATGTTAGATCAGGTATATATGTAAGTACAACCATAGTAAAATTATAGTATCCAGAAAAAGTAAAAAAATAAAGCACTCATAGCTAAATACAAATGCTTGAGAGAGGCTCAAGCTGGTATTATTTAGTTGGTATAGTTAAAACAGCTCCAACATAATTATAGTCAGATGAAAAGCCAGCAAAATTCATGTCATAATATTTTCCTTTCTGTGGAATTAACATTAGAAGTTTCAAAAACATATTTTTTAAAAATGGAAGCAAGTGAAACAGTTTTAATTACTTTATTGGCTATTAAAGGAATGACAATGTGCTAATTAGTTTCCAAATAATCTGTAATTTTTCTCCAATGTAACCATCTACCAACATTATCTCTTAAGTAATAGTTGCAATTATAAGGAGTAAAATTATCAAAGATAAACTACATGTTACATAACTATTTTTAAAAAAAACATAATAAATTCTAGCATTTTCAGGGAATAAGAACATTGGGAATTGAAAATACTAGAAAAAATGTTAAAATATAGACCCTTCTAAATTACATGGTGATCAATTTCTTAAAAGTTGTCACTATGGTTCTGTGAAGATGACAATAAAAAATGCCAGCTTTGTTTTTCCTGGCCACAAAAAAAAAAAAAAAAAAAAAAAAAAAAAAAAGAAAAAAAAAAAAAAAAAAAAAAAAAAAAAAAAAAAAAAAAAAAAAAAAGGAAAAGGAAAAAGAAAGAAAGGAAGAAAAAAAAAAAAAGCTACCAAAAGGTTTCTTCTGGCTTTTCTAAGTTTGCCAGATAAATGTCTCCATTGAAAACTGTAACTGTGATTTATTGGGCTTGAAATATGAAGCATATCGCTCATGTTGGAATTTTAAATATCTTATTAAGCAATGGTAAGGTCTATTCAGTACTTAATCAAAACAAACCACAAAACAAGTATGTGTGGTGCTTCACCCTCTTTCAGGAACCACCCACTAATGGAGATGGGGAGGAAGGAAATATTCTCATACTCTCTAACTGCCTTACTTTTCTTTCCAGTGGAGTTTCCAAAACTATTGCCTCTTAGATTAGCAAACATTGAGATTTAATAAACATATATGCTTACAATAGCAATTTTTAGTGCATAAGACCTATATCAAAAAATGTATGTAACGAAGAAGCCTATAATTGTTTTCAATAAAATGAAGAGAGTGGGTCTCTTCATTTATGTGGGGGGGGGGGGTGCCAAAATTAAGGTAGCATACTTTAACTTGATTTTCACAAATGTTTCAAAATACATTTTTTCAAATCTTACAAAAGGAAAAATGTTTGCATGCTTCTGTAAAAATCCTTCATGGATATTTTAGATGTTTGGAAAACATTGCTTCTTACGCTTTTAAAAATGAAATCTAGTCATTTAAAATATCCATTTCACCTTTAATTTTTCTTTTTTGACTTTTTTCTCTGTGATGATAACAATGTTAAATGATAAGAGGGGATTTGTACTTAATTTGAATTTATCAATTTGTTGAAAGAAAATGGAAAACTAAAGAAACATGATAAAAACAATATTATAATATTAACAAATATAATAAGGCAAAAATTCTTGCAACATATTGAAATATGAACAGGACTGAATAAAAATGAATGTTTTGTTCAAAAAAGCCATGAACAACTCTGGAATGATAAGTACAGAATTATACTCACCTTTATGTGAATTAAAGAGTTTAACTATGACTGGCTATTTAATTGGTCTGGTTGTAACACCGCTGTTACCTCCCTCAGGATATGCAGAATTGGATAAATGGAAATTCAGAGCTTTTATTAAATTTTAATTGTATTTTATTAAGGCACAGAAAATAAGACATTTTTGTGGTTTTATTATTATCATGGTAATTTGCCAAGAGAAAGATTTTAATGGTTTAAACACTAATTTATTCAAAGGTAGATTAAGCTTTACAGAAAAAAAAATGGTTGCTCAGAGATTTGGACATGCTGAGGAATAAAAGATAACATTTGCTATAATAACCCATACTGATCCTTTAAAAAAAAAGAAAACAGTTGGATTTAGAAGAATCTGCATTTCATGAAAAGCCAAGAGAATAAATAAAACCATAACAAAGACAAATACATATTTATTCATTTAACAAATGTTTATTAATTGCCTGCTTTGTCCACCAGTAACTTTTTATCATTGGCCATACAAAGTCAAATTACATATAGTCCTGCCCTTGAGGGGGTTGGAGGGAGGTACAGAATATGGAGCAACAACAGTACAGAATAGTGCTGTAAAGGCTTGGTGTTTACACCAAGAATGACCTGTGGGAGCGAGGTGGGGGGAGAGATTTCTCCAGAAACTCTTATATTTATCCTGAATTTTGAGGCAATAGGAGATAGGTAATGTAAAGGGAATATGGGCAGTTCAGTGCAATATAGTAAAGCAGACAAACGTCAGGAACAAGAGAAGTAGGAAAGGGCCAAGTAACAAAAGGTCCTATTTGTCAGTATAAGGAGTTTGAAATTTATCCTGAAATTTTAAAACCCCCTGGAAGGTTTTTGTTTGTTTCTTTCTTTCTTAAAGTGAGCTAAAATTTACATATAGTGAAATATGCCCACTGAAAGCTTCTTTGTGGGGCCAAGATTATAGGGCAAGTTGCACGTTAGAAAGATGGCTTGCTTGGGCATCGGTATGAAGAATAAATCATTTACTACCTGTCTGTAGAGTCATCATCTTATACCATGTGTCACAGAGACATTTGTTGCTCATTAGCTGTCTATGTGCTATCATACTAGTCCTACCCCTTTCAGTTAGGCAAGGCCACGGGACTAGCGTTGGCCCATTGGCTGGGCCTAAGGATAATAAGACATGCCAAGGGCCCATCCAGCCTTCATTCTCCCCTTTGGTGTAAATGTGGAACTGTGTTCTGCATGGTGCAGCCTCTCAGCCCTCCTGAGGGCCCTCCTTTGCCTGTTCACCCACATAACTAGGTGAGTTACCATGGAAGTGGAAAACATTTTGTTCTACCCCAACATGATTAATACATTCTGATCATTTCCTTTATTTTTTGAAAAGTTCAGTTCCTGTAACTTTCTAACATTAGGTGTGTCACAATTCTTGGCAATTTTAATACCTATGCTGATGGCACTTCTGGTATGCCAGGTGTTGTTACTTGACTTTCGCTTGTCAAGTAACCTTGTCCCTGACCCAACCTCAGCCATTCACTCCCATGATTGTACACTAATTTTTTTTTCTTTTCTTTCTTTTTCTTTTTTAATTTTGAGCATCTTCCTCTCTGATTTTTATCTTTCATCTTTCTAGCCAACTCCATATATCTCACTCAACATGTAGTATTCTTCAACTTCATTGGGACTACTAGCTATTAATCTAAAATTTCACTATCTCTCGCTCCTCTCATGTCCTCACTTTCTTATCTGTCTAGATCCTAAAACTATCATTATGTTACTAACAAATTCCATTAACTCATTTGTCCCCTTTTTTATTTGGCTTGGTTTTAAATGCTCCCCTTAAAAAACTTGAAATCTAGCCAAAATCTATTCTGCCATCTCTGCACCTGAATCTTTGAAAATGGATGTGACTGGGGGAAAATAACAAAACAAACAAATAAAAAAAAACCCAACAGCTTAACATGCTGACTACTCTCATGCTAGATCCATGACCTTTAAATATATATTTCTCCTGTGCAATAATTCTCCTACAACTTCTAATTAGTATTTTAAACCTCCTCCTCTGTTCTTAAATCTCCACACTATATCACTAAACTTACTCATAATCACTTTGCTCCCCATTTCTTTAGAAAAACTGATTTATCAAAGAAGACCTTTTTCAGACACATCTATGTGTGTCATACACTTTGCCTTCCACCCTATAACTGAATCAGCCATCTGTAATCCTTTCCTACACTAACTTCTCAACCTTTGTACTTTTATTTCAACCCGTCTTGTCTACTCATGAATGTAGTTCTCCCAGTTCTCTGCAATGATCATTTCCCCTCCCTATTGAGTCCTTCTTTCCAACACACAAAGATATATCTACTTTCAATACTTTTTCTTGACCCTAAATGTCCTCACAATTGCTACCTCACCTCTGCTTTCCTTAACAAAAATCTCTGCAAAAGTCTA
The DNA here is from genome assembly GCA_004026585.1 of Noctilio leporinus. Classification (NCBI taxonomy): domain Eukaryota; kingdom Metazoa; phylum Chordata; class Mammalia; order Chiroptera; family Noctilionidae; genus Noctilio; species Noctilio leporinus. The sequence continues at coordinate 59,024 of PVIW01007109.1, read as the reverse complement.
CACCAGTTCTTTCTAATTTCTCACTTCCCATTCTTTCTTGCTGCAGTCCAATTAGCTTTTATATCATCATTCTGCTGAAACACTTATTGTCAATGTCTCCAATAAAATTCATGCTGCTGAACACAACAAAACTCTCAGGTCTCAGATTTCCTAAATTTTAATTCTCACAATCTATTTTCTGAGCATAGATGGGTTTTCTCAATTCCAGACTTTAAAGTCATTTTGTCTCCTTGAGTTTTTAGTTTTTTTTGACACAGCAGAAATATTTTTTTGCTTCTCCCCATCTCTGTCATCACTTCTCGCTGTATTGTTTCCTAACATCTCTGCCTAATTCAAAGCCTGGTTCCCCTTTGGTTTATTGAAAAATAGATGCCAGAATGCTACTTTTGCAACTCATGTAAATCATGTCATATTCTATTCAAAACTCTCCAATAGCTTCCTATACTTCTCAGAGTAAAAACCTTAAAATGATCTACAAAGGTTTATGCTTTCTGGTATCCAATACTCCTCTGATTTCATTCATTTTTACTCTTCCCTCACCCTGCTCTAGTAATGCAGGTCTCCTGCTGACACTGTAACACATCAGGAAAGCTTCCTCTTCAGGGCTTTCCTACTTACTGGTCTCTCTATCTTGAATATTATTCCTTAAGACATCTGTACGTTTGATTCCTTCTCTGCCTTTGGATATCTGTTCAAACATTTCCTTCTAAGTAAGGTCATCCTGAGCCACCCTAAATAAACACTTTTATTCTCTTGGCAATCTTGTGAGTTAGATATTATTATTCCATGGTAAAAAGTGCACAAGATATTTAAAAGGAGGGGAACAAGGGTCAGTAACAGAACAGTTACTGTTCTATAGAGTAATTTTGTACCAGGGATTCTAAGCTCTTTACATAATATTAATTCATTTAATCATCATAAGAACTTTGTTATTATCCACAGACCTCAAATCAAATGTACAGAATCACATGGCCATTAAATTGCGAAGATAGCTAAGACAGCGTCTTTAAGTTGATATGCTTTCTTTTGCATTCTATAAGCTGTTGGCATTATCTATTATCATTCAATCAGGCAAAAATTACATTATTGGTCATAAATAGCTACATAGGGGTAGGTTATATATTTTTTTCCAATTACGTATCTCTCGATTTTTATTTATTATTTCCAGAGAGAGGGGTAAGGAGAGGGGCAGAGAGAGAGAGAGAGAGAGATCAATGTATGGTTGCCTTTCACCTGCCTCCAGCTAAGGACTTGGCTGGAGACCTGGCTTGCAACCTGGTTATGTGCCCTGGCTGGGAATCAAACCAGCGACCTTTGGGTTTGCAGGCCAGTAACTTATCCACTGTGCTACCAGCCAGGGCACATTTTAACATTTTTATATTCAGGGTGGGGCAAAAGTAGAGTTGTGATTATGCAAATCATAGTTTATAATTTATTCATTATTGTATTATTTTCCATTAAAACCACTATGAACTTACTTTTGCCCCATCCTGTATTTTGTGGTGTGTGGGGATTTTGTGTATGTGGGGAGTGGGGAATGAGGGAGGAATTATGGATGGCAACCATAAAGAAAAATACTCTATAAGCTGGTTATCTCTAAAATGTTCAGTTTGCTTGAATCTCTATTTTAAGAGGCTGTGTTATACAGTAGAAAGCATGCAAATGTTTTAATTAAAAAAGTGTGAGTTCAAACAAGATTGCAATCACCAAATTGGTATTTTTGAACAATATATTTAATCTCTCTCTGAAATTGGAAAATGAGAGTATAAAATGCCTAGAAGTTTAACATATAGCAAGCATAGATGGTATAGGTATAGTTTTGGGCTATAAATTTTATTTATCTTTTTCTCTTTACTCAATGCTTCATTTAATAGCTATTTTTTACATGTACATGTAATTGGTTCTAATTGGTGCATAATATTTCACAAGTGTGTGTGAACATTTTACTCACCTACTCTTCCAGTGGCCAGTGGCTTCCTGTCCTTGCAGAGAAGGCCACAATCAGTATTTGCTAACTTGCTGTCGCTAGGAACATGTGAGAATTTTTTTGCAATATGCATTCAGAACTATGATCCCTGGGTCAAAGGACATGTTCCTACTTAATGTTACTAAGTTATTGTTACAAGGTATTGACAGTTACTTCAAGAATGTGTGGGTCAATCTACTCTTAACAATAGCTCATGCCTCTCACTTTTTAAATTTGTTTTTATTCCCACCACCCCTCCCCCCATTTTTTCTGGCCTAGCCATCTATTATTTCTCCACAGTTGTATCTCATGTTTCATATATGTTATTATATTTGACATTTAATAATTGGATGCTGGAGTTTTGGTTTAGATCACAATGTCTCTTTTATAATATAACAGTAAAAATATTGGTGAGACAAAGTTCTACTTTTATCTGTGGCTTTTAATCACTTTACTTCTTTGTTCTTATAGTTATTTGTTCCATTTTTACTTCTTAAAGGTGGAAGCTCACAATTACAGGATATTCCTTAGATATTCCAACAGTCATCCATGCATTTATTTATTTAAAAACTTATTAAGTACTTCTCTCATACCAGTATACAGAAGTGAGTAAAAGTTCTTATCCTAAGCAGCTCAAGTCAGGAGTGGAGAAAAATATAAAAGTACTTTTTAAAATGCAAATTAATAACTGCTGTAATAGAAGTATATGAATATATATTTTTTGATTTTGTTTTTCTGGCCTTGGGGTATCAAAAGTAGAGCAAGTTACAAGTTTTTAATTTTTTCCTTTCTCTTTATCTTGTTTTGTTGTTGTGGTGGTGGTGGTGGTGTTATAAAACACATACTAGGGTAAGAAAACAAGCAAAAGGATCTCTTAAATATGAGTCAAAATTGTATTCAAAAATATTTTTTTCTAAACAGGAACATAAATATTGACACTGTAACCAAGTTAAAAGTTGAGTAAAATGAAATACTTTTTATGAGCAGCCTTGAGCATTAACAATCCAATGGAAAGTAAAATTCTACTTTTGATATAGCAGGTGTGTTAGAGATGAACTTCTATGAATCACATCCTGCCTCTGATATAAGGGTTGGTCAGGAAACAGGACTGCCACAGTAAATGGTCATTTGTAAAGAGGGTATCTTACATCTTAACTTCTTAAGTTTTGAAATTTCTTAAATTAATTTTTATTGGCAGAGACTAAGTAAAATCAAATCATTGTTTAAAAAGGGATCTCCAGCCCTGGCTGGTGGTACAGTGGATAAGGCCTGTGAACACAAAGGTCGCTGGTTCAATTCCCAGCCAGGGCACATAACCAGGTTGTAAGCCAGGTCTCCAGCCAGGTCCATAGCTGGAGGCAGGTGATAAGCAACCACACATTGAAGTCTCTCTCTCTCTCTCTCTGCCCTCTCTCTGCCTCTCTCCCTTCCCTTCTCTCTCAAAAATAATAAATAAAATCTTTTTAAAAAATGGAAAAGTAGGAAAAAAAGGATCTCGAGCCCTGGCTGGTGCAGCTCGGTGGTTTGAGCACCAGCCTGCAAACCAAAGGGTCACTGGTTCAATTCCCAGTCAGAGCATATAGTTGGGTTACCAGCCAGGTCCCCAGTTGGGGGTGCATGAAAGGCAACCACACACTGATGTTTCTCTCCTTCCCTTTCTCCTTTCCTTTTCCTCTCTCTAAAAATAAATAAATAAAATATTTTTAAAACTATGAGATTATAGTATTAAAAAAAATAAAAAAAGATTCCTATGTGTTGGACAGCCATACCCCTTTCAATGTGAAAAGCCCAAAAGAAGGAAACAAAGAAGGGTGATGATGGTGCCACTAACTGCTTTCTCTACTGAACTTGATAATGAGGTCCTTTCCCCCTTTTTTCTTGTGTTCTTATTTTGATTGATATATGTAGGTAATATATAGTGATTGGAAATGAGCTGTTGTAAATTCAGAAAGAAACAAGAAACTCAAAGAAGAGAAAAAAATACTGTCAAAGTTCTGTCTTGGAAATTTTCTTAGAGGAAGAAATATTTGAGAGAAATCTTAAAAGGTGACTCACCAGGTGTATCCATCAGTAAATGAGGAAGAGAAGAACATTTCTGGTATAGAACTAATACCTGCAATAGCACAGAGGCATAAAACAGCACACTCTGTTCAGGAAGTTAAAAACAGTCCATTGATGCTGGTCTGTAGACAAGATTCAAGAGCCAGCAAGGTAGAGTTGTGTAAAATGAGCCTGGAGGGTTAGGTCTCCTGAGAAAAAAATTATAGTTTATTTTAGAGCAATGAAAATCCTTTGAAATTATATTCTTTTTCAATGAGAAAACTGTGTGCATTTACTATGGAAAAATTCAAAACATAAAAAAGTAAACAAATTTATTAATTGTTCATCATTCTGAGATAACTGCTATTAATGTGACTCAAAGAAGGTAATAAACTTCTTGGATATTCCTGGTCACCCTATTTAAAATATTTTCCTCCTATTATGCTTTATTTTACTTATTCCTATCAACTATTCATACAAATTATTAATTTGTTAATACCTTCTTACACTGCAGTGAAAACCCCATGAGTGTGAAGATGTTTTTCTGTTGTTGTTTCTTACTATGTTTCTAATAATGTAACACTACTATGTCATGTTTTTCTAGGATGATTGAATAAAATGTTTGTATAAATTTGATATTCAAAATATAAAGAATAGTTTCTAACATGTTACCTTATAACTGAATTAAACATACTTTACCTATATTAATATATTTTTCTAAAATGAACATTGTTGAATTATCACATTGTGTTAATGGTAATAGGATCATAAAATTTTACAGCTGGTGGAGCATTAGAGATGATTCTTGCTATATTTAGACAAAAATACAAGATTCTTACTGATGATTTTTTATTTTTTTTTATTTTTTTATTATTGTTTAAGCTGTTACTTTTGTACAGCTAAAGAAAACATCAACAAGACAAATAGGGAATTCATTGAATGGAAGAACTTTTTCACCAATGATACATCTGACAAGGACTTAATCTCCAAAATATACAAAATACACAAAGAGTAATACAATACAACTCAATGCCAAGAAGACAAACAACCTAATTAAGGAAAGTGTAAAAGACCTGAATAGACACTTTTCCAAAAAGGACATGCAGAGGGCTCATAAACACATGAAGAATGCTCACCATCATTAATCATCAGAGAAATGCAGGGAAAAATGCAGTAGAAATGCAGAGAAAATGCAGTAAAATTGAGGTTTTCCTCAATGAGATAACACCACACACCTGTCAGAATTACTACCATCAGTAAATCAACAGACAACAAGAGTTGGTGGAGAAAAGGGAACCCTCGTGCACTGTTGGTGTGGAAAACAATATGGATAATTTTTCACAGATTATTATATAATAAAATGATACTCTGGTCACATTTAAAAAAATTTTTTCAGTTTTTCTTGAGGTCAGGCTTATATTTTGTTTCAAATCATGTAGGATTAAGAGGTGAAAAGATAAGAGAAAAATCAGTGTTTATAATTTTTTCAAAAATTTTAAAATTATTTTGAAACTGGAGAGATTCGAGCAGGCTACCCCCAAACATGGCAACTTGGCATACTGATTATCTTAAGCTGAAGGAACCTGAGAAGTGCCAGGTACAGGAAGGATTTTCTGACCTTTCTCTCATGAAGTATGTCCTAAGACCCTCATGTGATCAGTGCCCTCCCCATACCCAGAAGGAAGGAGCAACCTTATTGCTAAAGATAATGGGAAGCCAAGGGGAATCTCAAGAAATAGGCATTGCTGCTTTTTCCGGTTTATTACCCTTAGCTCATGTCACTTTGTCTTTTATTTATTCATACATTTTTACTCTTCATCAAACCTAGTATAAAAATGCTCAGGCTTAACCAGAGAAATCTTAATTCCATTCAGCCAGTTTACTGGCTATAAAAAAAAAAAAAAAAAAAAAATTAAATATCAGTTGTCATAAGAAATTAAAAAGTTTAAATCAAAACAGTTGAAACACAATAAACCAATTTTTAAATTAGACCTCATTTTACTGATAGCATATTGAAAACGCACAGTGTTTAAGCTTTTAGCTTCATACAAAGAGTAATGCAAGATGAAACATCTTGTTAAGAATGTCAGGAATGTTTAGATTCTAATAGCCAGACTATCACAGCATTCCACTATCAGTGACCCTGATCCACTTCTTATTTCTCATATAATGACAACATCGTAGCTCTACATCCATACATAGCTCTGTGGCATCTGCATTGGAAGGGTAGGAAGTCTAGCTCTTCCACAATGACAATGGTTAATGTGGGAAGAAATAGGGAATCTTCAAACAGTAAACATATGTAAAAATCTCCCTGTCCTACTTCCAAACAGCTGTCAGTCACAGGCTATGGACAACAAGACCCCTCAAAAGAACAAAAGTTAGCTATCTCTTCTAGTTGATCATCTTCATAGAGGATTCACAGCAGGCAGGATGGTATAATTAAATGAATCAGGATGATAGGGCACTTTCCATTGGATGCTTGTTTAGCACACATGACTCCAGTGGCTAGGAGAACAATGGATTTCCCAAGAGAATTAAACAGCCAGTTGGTATCAAACCCTCAGTTTTGGGTCAGGCATGTGATCTTTGTTTTGCACTGTCAAAAACATCCAAGATTTGGGTGTTGTGCTCCACAAATAAAGACAATGCCTTGTTCTTCTTCCTTCTCAGAAATACGATTTGTTGTCTTGCTTAAAACACACTCTTTTTGTTGTCCTTGTGTATCCTCAAGTGCTTGATTGACAATACCCTGGGAGATGTCACAGTTTCTGTAGCAATCATTGTGGTGTCCTTGAGCAAGGGAAATGCCAGGAAGACTCTCTCCCAGGTGTTTTGTAATGAACCAGGATAGCCTCTCATAGAGCTCACTCATACAATGTGTTAACATCAGCTGATGCCTATTTGAAGAGCAGATAAGAAAGAAGACATTAAATGATGTTGGGGGTTGGGGGAGGGAGACTTAAGTTCATTAAGGACCTCCATCTGAAAGCAGCATGTGCGGAATGTCAATTTAATAATAGAATTGACAGCTCCCCTCTGGTGTCACTCTGCCACAATAGCTTCTTTGACAATTTATAAAATGGATTCTTTGTAGATGTCAGTGAGTGGCACTACATACATTTGTGAATGCCTCAAATAACTAACATTCTCCCTCATGCCACATTTCCAGGATCTGTCCCAAGAATCTTTTCAAATTGACCCAGGGAAATGGTGTGTGCAGACCCAGTATAACTACCCTATCCTAACACACAGTACATAATGTTGGAAACCCGTCATCATCAAATCATGAATCAGAATGTTAATTATTTTGGAAAATATTGATTAGACATAAGATATTTTTGTACTATGTTACTCTACTAACACTAACACAAAATGCAACTAATTTATTAACTTTGCGATGGGCTTAGTATAAGCTGATTTCATAATTCAATGATAAATTTGGCCTTTTAGTGTATATATGGATCATTTTCCTGAATGGAATCAATCAATAATGCGTATAAGCAGAGATGAGAATTTTTAAAACCTTGAATGACTCTCAATATAAAATATAAAGAACAATGTGGAAACCAAAAAAAAGTTTTCCTATTACTAACCTTGTAGATTATATCACTTAGATTATACTTTTGTTGTTAAGCTTACTTTTTTTCTGACCTATGAGAACTGAATTATTCAGGAAAATTAAGTAAAAACACTATAAAGTGTATTTCCCAAATGTCCAAGCTAATATCCTATTTAAACTTCAGTCATTCATCCTAAACTTTAGTCATTCATCCTATGTGTTGGAAAATTATTTAATTTCTTACTTTAACAATGTTTCATAAGTTGTTACTTATAAATGAGTGGCTATGTAGAAAACATTTGAGAAAAGAGAGAAATATATAAGTTTAGTTTTTATAGTCATAATGATTTAATCAGATCAATGACTTTTTTTTCACTGGGTTTAAACTAATATTACAAAATATATAAATTTATATTTTCATCATAAGAATATTAGCAGTAATTTTACTGCTAATTTATAGAGTTCTGAAACAAAATAAAGGATTCACAAATCTAACTTTATTATTTTAACTTTGAAGAAACTGAAACTACAAAGTTAACTTTCTGAATTTTGGATAAAATTTCTATGAGTAATTACAATGTAGAACATGTTGACTAGATATTGTCAAATAATTTAAATTTTTAAAAATAACAATATAGAAAGGGTGCTAAAATTACACATTATAGCTAAAACTATACATTATAGTTTGCCCTATACACAGGGTACACGTGATAAAGTGGCAAAATTTTAGTAAAAGTACACAACATACCACAAAAGTGTTATATTTTGGAATAAATTTATTCTTATATATAAATACATAAATATATTAATTATTCTTAAATTGTTCCAAAAAATCTCAATTTGCTGCAATAATAGGCTCAATTCAACTTTGAAATCTTGAGCATGCTTTAATTCACTTTTCTTTATCCATGGAAATAACGTTTTCAATCTTAGCTTTAATAGCATCTTTCTTGGAATGAGGTTGTTTATTAACTTCTCTCTCACTAATGCTACATACATAATAGTCTAAAGGATTTGCATCTGGTAAGCTAGGTGGCTAGATTTCCTTTGACCAGAATTCAGGAACATTGGCACTGAGAAATTCTTGCACTTTTTGGCATTATGTGCTGGTGTACCTTGTTGTTGGGAGATGAAATGACATCCATTTGAGACTTGCTTCATCCACGTTACAACTACTTTTTTTCTTAAAACCTCAAGGTAAACATCAGCAGTCACCTTCAAGCCTGTGGAAACAAATGTGGGGTCATGATATCTTCTGCATTGCTGACAACACCTAACACCATCACTGTAGAAGGAAATTTCATTTTCATGACAATTGGGACTTCATTAAGATTCTCACAGAGCCACCTGTTGTGTCTTTTGTTGACTATTTGGTCCTGCTGAAAATTCTTTTCATCAGAGAAGAAAATCAGATGGTTTTTCGGGATTTTCCATTTTGTTAGCAGTTTCCTTGCTTTTTCAAAATGCCTTTCCTTTGTCTTCTGTGTCATGAACTGGCCTCTTCTAAGAATATACAATCTGTATTTGATATCTTCAGCAATAATCTTGCGAACTGCTGCCTCCGACATCTGCAGTTCTCTTGCTATGGAGCACATTGACTTTCTTGGATCTTAATTGATGATCTCCTGGATTCTGTGTACAATATCTGGACTTGTGTGATCCTTGCATACCTTATGCATTTTCCTTGTTGGTGTGGCAACATCAGGATCAGCATCATACACCTTCTTCACGTTGTAAATTGTGCATTAAAGGGATGTTATTGAAATCCACAATTTCCTTAGCAGTTTACCCTCCATGCAGTCCGGGAACTATGGGTGCTTTAACATCGTATTCCTTTGATATGATGGTTGCCCTCAGAATTTAATACTTTATAGCTGAAAATAATAGTGTTAAATCATAACCTTGGGAACATAGTTTTTCAAAATTAATAAGAAGCATGTGAAATAAGGAGATGCAGAGTTATTGCCAATTTATTGCATGCACCCTGTACGTGGACTATTCGCAGTCTCAAAAAAAAAAAAGGTACATACAAATATGTTCTCTAAAAATGTTCCATATATGTCAAATGTAACACAGGTAACTAGCCATTATTTACTCTGTTCTCAATATTGATTTGTCTTAACAACTAAATTGATTAAAATAAAAGTATTACTTTAAGGGTATATGAAGATGAGAGCATACTTATATTAATATATAATATTAATTAAAAAATAAGGCAGCCTATGGAATGGAAGAAAATATTTGCAAATCATATATATGATAGGTATTAAAATCCAAAATATATGAGGAACTCATACAACTCAAGAGAAAAACATGATGATATTTAAACACAATAAGAACTAGTTGTCTCTACTATTAGAATGATCACACTTTTGAGAAATGAGATTCTGATTATCTAATATATTTGTGTGTTTATAAAACTTTGTATGAAGGCTGTGCTTGCTCCACAATTATATTGGTGAGCTTATTAAGACTGATAATCATGTATAATATCTTTTGTACATTACTTAATTTTACTAGATTATGTCTAAACATTAAATAAATAATGAAATTAAAAGTAATGGCAGGAAGCCCTGGCCAGGTGGCTTAATTGGTTGGAGTGTCATCCTGTATACCAAAATGTTGCAGGTTTGATTCCTGGTCCAGGAATTGGGGGAAGGGGGCACTGATTTTTCCCCATGTGGGGAATTAGACCAGAAAGATCTTGATGCATCCTGTCTTTGAAAGAAACCTGCTGTATACACTGAAATGGTCTTCTTTTATTCATTAGATCCTCCTTTCAAGCATTCTATCTTTAGAGACGAGAAAGCTCTAGCTTGTTAATGTCATTATTGTAGAGTGGAAGGTAATACATGTGTCAGTATGCATTAATTCATTGACATCCTAATTATAAATAAGTGTCTTGTTAATTTACTTACTGTGAAATAAGTTCCCTAAGTAGCTCACTTTAGATGAACTAAAACAAAATCAAGTTTTTGCAACACAAAAGCAAGCTGATGGAATAAGTGAATTGTCTTTAAATTGAGGCTACATACCATAGCAATTCTAATTTATAAAAAATTATTAAATGATTATTTTCTAAATCTATGTAAATTTGCCAGTAGCAGTACATTATTCCACATTATTTTTCAATTTCACCAATCTAAGGAGAAAATAAAAGTAACAAGGGACATTTCAATGTCCTGAACAGTTTTATGTATTTATATTGTCAAAATGTTATGTTGCGTGAAATAGTAAGTTCACTTCATTAGTCTACAAGCAAGATTAAAATTGATCAAGAACTATATACAAGCACTGAGCCAGCCATGTCAACCATGTATTAAGATAGAAAACCCTCCATAAATGTGATGTATAACATTAACTATAAGTCTAACTTGGCCTCTCATTTCATTGATAATTTTCAATATTCTTCTCCAGTGTTATGCAACTAAAATTTATCAGATATTCTGAAAGAAAAGCCACATGAGAAATAAAACTTCTTTATCAAAATCCTCACACGAGAGGCACTACTTTACCAGAATTTAAAAACAGCAGTTTGTTATATTAGAAAAGGCAGATTTAACTCAAATGAACTGACCAAGTAGCCAGCCATACTCCTTCACATATTTTTATATCATGTTATTGTGAGAAATTATCAATCTTGGTAAATCTATAGAAACAGTATTATGATGTCAGAATCATTGCTTATTCAATAAAATATAGCCATCCAATTTGATGTAAAAAATTTCAACAGTGTTACTCATCAAAAGAATAAGTCATTTAATATATTTTTTATAGTTCTCAGAGAAGACATAATATAAAATTGCCCCAAAACACATCATAATGATATTAAAATGTAGTCAAAACAACTGCTTAAAAGAATAGTTTGAATCAATGATAATTTTTCATAGCCTTATTGTGGTTATTTTCCTACAGAGCTACTATATAAATACTTTCCATATTAATTTTCTGATGTAGTCTTCAGATCTCATTCAAAATTATGGTACAACTTTGAACATTGCACAGTTTCAAGTCAGTAAAGTCAGAGGTTTTAAACAAGGAGCATCTATTAGTGCTTTTGCTGTTATGCTGCTGCAACCAATTACCACAACATATTTATTATCCTTAAGTTTTGTCATTCAGAAGTCCTGTAAAGGCCTCACCATGCTAAAATCAAGGTGTGGGCAGGGCCAAATTCTTTCTAGAGGCTCTTGGTAAGACTCCATTTCTTTCCTTTCTCCAGATTCTATAGCCTACCGGCATCCCTTGGCCCATCACCCATTTACTCCATCCTAAAAGCCAGGAACTTCATACCTCTCTATCCCTTCTTTGATTGTCACATCTCTATCTCTAATCCAGCCTAGAAGAGTGCTTTGCTTTTAAGTATTTATGATTAGATTGAGCCCACCGGCATGATCCACAATGATGTTCCTATCTCAAGACACAAAGTCCTTTGCTATGTAATGTGACATATTCACCGTTTCCAGGGTTGGGTATAGGCATCTTCGGAAGGTCATTAGTTTGACTACTACACAGCAGAAATGCAGCACAGGATGAAAGCACGTTAGATTGCAGTTATTGTAGTTGGTGTTTTTGCTCCAGTTTCTCTCAGAGATTATTGATTGGTTCTTTACTATATTCATTCAGTTCATTCAGAAATTTAAAACTGATCTGAGTCAAAAATCTGGAATCTGCCACAAGGTACAGAAATAATCTGTTGCATTTTAGTTCTGCAAAAAGTCTGCAGAGTTCTCTGGTTGGCTCTGTACAGCCAGTAGTTTGGAGGATACTCTCCAAAATGCTTGACAATTCTAGCAATTAAGATTCAGAAAACATTTTCACTTAGACCTTTAACCTTGTAGTTGGACAAGTCTTTTTCTTTTTAAATAACTTAAAATTTTTATATTGTACGGTAAGTGTATTGAAAGGAGTAGTGACTCTACAGTAAAAAACACCTAGTTATGATGTTTTTATATATTTTTGGAACTTGGCCAATTCACTAAAGCTTTCATGCTTTGTTTTCTCACATACATACTCTTATCATATCTTATGTAAGTGTGAGGGTGAAATGTACTGATGGCTGATTTTTAAGCAATAAAATGCTATGCAAATAGTAGTAGTTTATTCTCTTAATTAACATTTGAATATAGCATTATCTTCATTTTAATTAGAATATCAAGTCACATTCATACACACACACAGAAAAATAAGTGACTCAATTAACATGTTAGTTTAAGAAATAGTTATAGAGCTTCCACATTTGCTGTCTTTCCCTCTGGTGTTTTCTTTATATAGACCCACTTAAAAAAAAAATTCTAGGTCCTCTCAAGATGGGGTTTCAATCCAGGACAAAACCAGGATTAAACTGCCCTAGGGGAGCATAAATTAAATTCCTGCGGCCATTGGGGTTGATAAACTAAGGCCCTCATTCCACTTTTACTTTCAAAGGACCATTTCAAAATAAAGTACCTCAAAGCAAATTGCAGACTCTCAAAAAGATAGGTCTGTCCTCAAAAAAGTGAAGTCATCTTGTCTTTTCAGCTTGCTCTAAGCAGGGAGGTGCAGGAAATATGTGCAGCTAGCAAAAAGGTTCAGATTGTCTTTGTGTCTTTGTCAATTTTGCTTATTTGTGCTCACTTTAGTTAATATTTTAATGGTCAAAGTAATTTCTACTAAAGCTTTTGTGTTAAAGAAATACAAATGAAATTCCAACAAAGTCTAAAAGAAAGACCATGCAGTTGGATTTTTATAGCATCTTTCCTTTGAGTCTCAGGGCACCTGCTCCATTTGAGGCTCATATGATCCACCCCATAGAAGCACATTATACTTTCCAAAAGATCTCTCTGCCAGGGGGCTCGCAATAAATTCCTCTTCAGCTAGACAAGTTGGCCTTTATTTTTTGTATTGCTCTGGGCCTCTCACATGACATTCCCAAATAAGGTATTGTACTACAGGCTTGCTATGATTGCTAGTAATGACTTAACTGCAGAGGAATTATAACAGTATGAATAACAGTGGTTTGCACTGTGAATGTCCTAGCTACTCCAAAAATGCCAGAGCAACAAACATAAAAAGCTTCTCATTTGCCAGTTTGAAAGGAGTAAAAGTCAGAAAACTACAACTGCTGCTAATCTGTAAACACTGATTGTTCATTCAACAGCAGGAAGCAAAACAAATGCAAAACAAGCGATGGCATTAGCCATTCTGCTGTTACATTGTGGATTATAAATAAATTAAAAAATATATTCAAATACAAGACATTTGGGCAGAAAAGGATTGTTGCCTACACACTTGTTAAACAGGAACTTCATGTGGATTTTGACTTTGGTCTTTGGAATGATCACTTTAACATTGTCATGTGGCTTCTGTCTTTTCCTACATATTCATACCTGACATTATAAATCAGTGGTGTAGAAGTGCAACATTAAATTTGTGTTCTTAATTATATTTTTATATTTCTTGTTTATTTCTAAAATCAAGTTGAGTTTGTTTACAAAATTAATATGGCATCTTTTTTGAAAAAGTATAGAACACTTGTTAAAAATACCAAATATTAAATAGTGACATTATTTCTTGAATGACATGGGAAGATAATTATGAATTAAAGCATTTATCCACTCAAGGTTCAGTAAATAGTCTTATAATGTATGTACACTTCTAGAGGTAATTTATTTATTGAGCTAATTTTTAAACTCTAGAATTATAGTGTACAGTTAGGTTACATATTAGGTGCAAACTTTATATAATATTAAAAATCAGGGCAGAAGCTTTAATAGGCATTTATTTTTGCAGGATGGAAAAGATACTTCCCAGTTTAAAGAGCAAATTTATGCTTCTTAGCATTTAAAGCTTTAAAATCACTAATATCATCAAATACAGGACTTTTTGTCCTGTAACGAGTTATCTTTAATTCATAACTATGCATGAATGTTGCATTCTATCAATAAAAGGCAAACATATCTTGCTCTGCCAGCTTAATCTTAAGTATTTGAAGCCCTAAAATAGACCAGATTTGTGGACTCTGCAAAATATTTTGTCCACCTACTCAAACATTTCTTTGCCCAGGTGCCTTTTCCACTAGAAATGATTTCTATCTAATTTAATTGCTCCCTTTCATGGGGGTATTCACTTGTCTAAACATCTGTAATATCTCTTCTATACCATGGACCTCAACCCCAGCATTATAAAGCCTTGGCATATGAGATGAATGAAGGCAGGAAGGTACCTTACAATGTTATGGCTATCTTTCATAATTCCAGTTGCACGTGGAGAGTTATGTGGTACCTTGTTGATAAGATGAGCTCAGAGATTTTTTCTGCAGTTAAGACTGTGCTTCACCCACTCCTCTTGCTCTCTAGGTTGGAATACTTACTTGGTTGCTCCCCCATGGGACAATAAATGGCTTTCAACTGGAATTCTTGAATGATTGCCAGAAAGGAATTGACCCTGAGAATTGCCATTTTTCAGGTTCCCATAACGTGCAGTAAACCCAATTATCCAAGCTGGGAATGAGAGACTGACCTGATACAAATGTTAGAGTACAGATTTAGATGAGAGTCATAACTAATTACATAGTAATCTTCTAATGGGTGGTGATAGAAAGATCTATCATATCCCATTTTGACACTCTTTTGAGATAATTATTATTAATTTCATATTAACAGTTCTTGGTTACGAACATCACAGAAAGGCTATGCCATAAAAATATCATTTAATATTAAGTGTTAGGCACAAAATTTTCTAAGTATTTATTTATTTATTTTTAAAGGTTTTACTTCATTATTTTTAGAGAGATGGGAAGGGAGGAAGCAGAGAAGGAGAGAAATGTCAATGTATGGTTGCTTTTCACCTGCCTCCAGCTAGAGACCTGGCTGGAGACGTGGCTTGCAACCTGGTTATGTGCCCTGGCTGAGAATCAAACCAGCGACCTTTGGGTTCACAGGTCAGCACCTATCCACTGAGCCACCAGCCAGGGTTATAAGTATTTTTTTTTACTTTTAAAATGAAAACCCTTATAAAAAATAATAAAATAAAATAAAATAAAATAAAATGAGAACCCAAAGGTTGCTGGTTTGATTCCCAGCCAGGGCGCATAACCAGGTTGCAAGCCAGGCCTCCAGCCAGGTCTGTACTGGAAGCGGGTGAAAGGCAACCATACATTGATGGCTCTCTCCCTCTCTGGCTCTCTCTCTTCTCCGCCTCTCTCCCTTCTCCTCTTTCTAAAAATAATAAAGTTAAAAAAATCTTTAAACAATGTAGGTCAGGGGTTGACAAGCTATCGACAGCAGGCCAAATGAGGTCTGCTCTCTATCTTATGTAGGCCCATGTACTACAAAATAATTTTTAAGTCATTGCAAATAATCAAAAGAACAATAATACATCATGGTATGTGGAAATTATATGAAATTCAAAGTTTACTTTTTGTAAATGCATATGCTTTGGACATAGCCATACTTGTTGATTTATGTAGTGTTAATTACTGATTTCAAGCTACAACTGCAGAATTGAGTAGCTGCAACAGAGATCATATGGCCCACTAAGCACAATTACTATCTGGTCCTTTACAGGGGGAAAAAAATAGCTTGCCCAGTTAACCCTGAAGTGGATTATTTACACTTTAGATTCAGAAACCATATTTTGTACATTTCTATCTTCCCTCAAATTAATGAAAACTAAATATAGGAGGTATTCAATAACACTTCACTGATGTTTATAGCCATGTGACTACCAATTCAGAATGGGCATCAGCTATAACTTGTTAACAGAGAATATTGTGCCCTAGAGGGATTTGGTAGCATGTGAGCAGGACTCCTCATTTTTAAGACAGATTGGTTGCATACTGAGTAAATGCTCTGAATAATTATTCTACTTTACCTTCATTCTTCATGTATAGAGAATTTAGATATATCATTGAAGGGATAATGAATAAAAAAGAAGTAACACACAATACCACAATAGAGAATTATCACAAACTGTGTGGCAAGAACATATTATGATTCATTAATTTTTTCTTTAATGCTTACAACAATTATTTGTGGTGGTTATATTATTTACCATCTTGAGTTCAAAAAACAATCAGAAGGGCATAGTGTTATAGGAACATAGAGAAGAGGTCTCTGAAGAAGGAGGAAATAGAAGTTTGTGGAAAAATTTTACTAAGAATAGATACTGCAACATGGAGATCCCTAGAGACATTTTAAAGAGTAACTTTAGTAAAATGGAGGGAAGATTGAAACTTCATCAAGTAGTTTGAAGGGGAGTCATTGTGTAAGAGAATAAGTAGAATAAGCTGAGTTTTATAGAAAATAGACAGAAAAATGAACAGAAGTGGATAGCTGATGGGAAATCTTAGGATGTTTTTTAAAAGATGGAGTGATATTAAGGCTTTCTTATTGTTCTTTGGTTTGTGGTTGGAAGTACTTATGGAGTGGAAAACACAGTGAAGAAAAAAAGGAGGCAAATTGTGTATATAATTGTGAAAACCAAACCCAATAAGTGGGCAAGAGTGAATGAGGATCTTCAGACCATTTATATGAAGAAACAGGCCTTAGATAACAGCAAACATATCTCTCTGTATAGTAAGAGGAAAAGAGATTACGTGAGTACAGACACAGATAAATGAGTGAATTTGGTTGCGGGAAGATAAGATCTACTTTTATGATAACAAATTACTTTCAATGACATTTGAGATAATATCTTCAGTGTAGAGTGAGGTAGAGTAGTTTGTTTGGATAGAGAGAGGATAAGGTGTGAAATGGTAATTGAAGAGCTTGGGGAAGTGCAGTACAATTGTTATGTGTGCTGAGTGCCTATCTGAGACTTGTAAACATTAATTTAAAGTGAGATCAGTCCACAAAACAGACAATGTTTTTTTCTTCTCCAGCCACAAATAGCCGCTAAGGAGATGGGTCAGTGTATGGTGAGTCAGTGAACAATCAGATATAATCAGGGTTGATTTGCCATCAACGAGGCCAGAGGAAAAGGAGGACAAGGACATTAGAAAGCATGGGCTGCCACACTGCACAATCATCCAGGGAATCTCAGGAACCTCAGCTGGGTAACAGGAGCAGTGAGGACAGGGGTGTGTGGGAAAAGGTAAAGAAAACGATGGATTGGGTGAGTGCAAAGCTAGAGTCAAGTACTAGAGACCTATAGAAGGTGAATCCTGAGCTGCAGTGTAATTACTTTAGTATCTGAACATGAAATTTAAAATGTGGTAGTAAAATGGGATATTTAAGATGTAAATTCTTTTTTGTTTTAAAGTTTTTTTGCAAAGATTTTATTTATTATTTTTAGAGAGAGGGGAAGGGAGAGAGTCAGAGAGGGAAAGAGACATCAATATATGGTTGCCTTTCACCTGTCTCCAGCTATGGACCTGGCTGGAGACCTGGCTTGCAATCTGGTTATGTGCCCTGGCTGGGGATTCAAACCAACAACCTTTGGGTTCACCGGCCAGAACCGTATCCACTGTGCCACCAACCAGGACAAGATGTAAAATTCTTGAGGCAAGTTGGAGAGATGAAGGCAAGAATCAGGAAGAAGTAAACTTAGAAGGTGAAGAGATCAAAGTTTTTTAATGGATCAACTTGGAATTGAGTGAAGTACTAATGATAGCAAGTAATGGGTATTGCCGTGAATTTTTGTTTAGAATGTTAAAGGGTGAGAGATTCTTTATTTTAAAAAAGTTTTTGTTGTATTTTTCATGAGCATTTATCCCCCATGTACTGCTCCCAAACTGCAAACACCACACTGTTGTCCATGTCCATAAGTCCTAAACCTTTTGGCTTGATCCCTCTATTCCTTTACCATCCCCTTACCATCTCCCACAGAACTGTCAGCCTGCTCTCTATGAGTCTGTCTTTATTTTGCTTGTTCATTCAGTTTGCATAATTGCCACACTATGGAAACAGCCCAAGTGTCCATCAGTAGATCAATAGATAAAACAGCTCTAGGACATTTATACAATAGAATACTACTTGGCCAAAAAAATGAAGACAATTTTACCCTTTGAGAGATTCTTTATATCTTAATGAAGCACTGTTTTTATATCTGCCTCTTCAGAAATTGCAGACTAATATGTTTAGAGATGAATAAGTTCTGCTTTCACACCACTAAACAGTGCACATAAGATATTAATGTAGGGTGACTTTGTATACAATATCAAAATGCCTGAGAAAGGCTTCTGAGGCAACCTGAGAATTATTGGTTCATATATACGTTTATGGATCTTTGCAAATGCTTTGGTATATTTAATGAAAAAGTTTCTCAGAATAATCTGGCATCTGTATGTCATTTAGAAAAAATGTTTTTTTCTAATTTGTAACAAAAATTCTAGTAGTAATTTTAAAAATTTGAATTGTTTCAGCCTTGAGTACAAAGTTCTCCTAATTGAATCTTTTTTAAAAATGGGCACCAAGTTAAAAAGGTCTACAATACAGTTGACTTAGTTATTTCAAGAAACTTGAGAAAGCCGTTCAGAACACATCTTACATTAAGAAGTAAGTTCTAATCATTTAATTTATAATTTATTAGGCCCTGGCTGGTGGCACAGTGGATAAGGCATGGGCCTGCAAACCCAAAGATCGCTGGTTCAATTCCCAGCCAGGTCTCCAGCCAGGTCCATAGCTGGAGGCAGGTGAAAGGCAACCATACATTGATGTCTCTCTCCTTCTCTGTCTCTCTCCTTTCCCCTCTCTCTAAAATAATAAGTAAAATCTTAAAAAAAATTATTCTTTTGTCTAAAAGTATTGCTCTGGTGGAGTAATACACAGGTAGGCCCAGAGTTAATGCTAGGTGTGGTATGAAAAGGTATATTATACAGGGTCAAGTATGCAGAACTATATTATATATGCTGTCATAGAACACTGCCTCTCTAAATGAATATAAAAGGCATGTGTAGGACACATCCAGAAAGAAATTTCACTTCCAGACTGGCATAACTATTAATTTGACTTACAATGCATTGCTATAATCACCAACAGTTGATTGACTTTCTAAACAACTAATAAAGAAATTTACATGGTTCTTTTATAAAGCATAGCTTGTTTAAAAATATTAGCGTATTCTTAAATCCTAATAAAAGAAGACTTTCTGTAAGGAACCAGTTAAGCATAAAACTATAAGTAGTAAGTGTGCCATCTATTGGTGAAACAAGCACATTGTAGGAATACAAGGAAAGTATTCCTCGAGGACATTTCAACAAGCATTCTTTCATGTTTCATCAAGTTACACTGCTCTACACCAAAATATCATGAGGTACCCACAGAAAAAGTGGGGTCGTTGCACTGGGTCATTAGCTTGGTGACAGGAAGGATATAAAGTCAGAAAAAGGGATGTCCTGGACCTTGTTCCTGAAACCAGGGACAGTGCACAGTATCACCTTGCACATGTCATTTCTCTTTCTAGGTCCCATGTTTTTCCTACATAAAAATAAATTGCAAGAGAGAGCAATGATCCATCAGTTTCTTTGAATTCTGTTTTACAAATTTTATAACTTGCATATATGAGTAGCATTGTTCCATTTAAGAGAGCTTACCAGACTTTTAATTCTACTCTTGGAGACTTATGGATTCCTTTGATATAAACTGTAAAAGCTGTTGCACGTAAGGTCTCACTTCTAGTGCTATAGAAGTTACTCAACACATTATAAATGAGCTTTTAAATAAACAAGTAAACAAAAATACATATTTTTTTTAAATGTATAATTCTATACCTCCTTAAGCTGTGTAGTCATTAACTTTTATTAACCTGTGGGCTCAGGGTTTACTGGTTCTGTGTTAGAAAGCCTTTTTTTTTTTAAGATTTTCTTTATTATTTTTAGAGAGAGGGGAAGAGAGAGAGTCAAAGAGGGAGAGAGACATCAATGTATGGTTGCCTTTTACCTGCCTCCAGCTACAGACCTGGCCTGCAACCTGGTTATGTGCTCTGGCTGGGAATTGAACCAGCAACCCCTAGGTTAGCAGGCTGGCACCTTATCTACATTACCACCAGCCAGGACTCCTTTTTTTTTTTTTTTTTAATTTTATTTATTATTTCCAGAGAGAGGGGAAAGGAAAGAGGCAGAGAGGGAGAGAAACATCAATGTGTGGTTGGCTTTCACCTACCTTTCAGCTACAGACCTGGCTGGAGGCCTGGCTTGCAACCTGGTTATATGCCCTGGCTGGGAATCAAACCCGCGATCTTTGGGTTTGCAGGTCAGCACCCAGCTACTGAACTACCAGCCAGGGCCTTGCTTTCTATTTTTTAAAGAAGAAATTAAAGTGGAAATGAAAAATGTAATGATTTATTTATTTTTATTTTTTATTGATTTTTAGAGAAAGAGAGAAGAAGTGGGAAAGAGAGACAGAAAGAAACATCAATTTGTTGTTCCACTTATTTACACATTCATTGGTTGATTCTCATATGTGCCCTGTCTGGGATGTCAAACCGCCATCCTTGGTGTGCTGGGGCAATACTCCAATAACTGAACTACCTGGCCAAGGCAAGAATTCTTTTTTTTTTTTTTTTTTTAAAGATTTTATTTATTTTTAGAGAAAGGGGGAGAGATTGAGGCAGAGAGGGAGAGAGACATCAATGTATGGTTGCCTTTCACTTGCCTCCAGCTAAGGACCTGGCTGGAGACCTGGCTTGGCAGCCTGATTATGTTGCCCTGGTTGGGAATATAACCAGCAACCTTTGAGTTCACAGGCCGACACCTTATTCACTGAGCCACCAGCCAAGGCTTAAGAATTCTTTTTAATATAAAAATGTGTTGAAATTGTTTAAATTTTTATTTAAAGACATTAAAGAAGTTATAAATATTTCTGAGTTTCATTTTCACTTTGTTTGGTTTAGATTTCTCTTTGAGCAATGCTGTAAATGAAATGTTACCATTCCCCTAAGCCATTTTGAAATCAATATATCTAAGGAGTGATGATATCTTGCGAAGAATGAGGATTACAGGGAGCTAATCAATGGCAGAGCAATTTATACAAGTTTTTGGGACATTTTTAGTATGCTTTAATTCAATATTTTTTCTTGGATTTAATTCTTAAGACATAATAAAAAATTCATGGAGGGAGTTATGTACTGTACATATATGTTCAGTATTAATTGTAATATTGAATATGTATTAAAAATTAAATAAAGCCCTGGCTGGTGTGGCTCAGTGGATTGGGCACCAACTTATGAACCCAAGTGTTGCTGGTTCCATTCCCAGTCAGGGCACATACCCAGGTTGCGAGCCAGGCCTCCAGCCAGGTCCCCAGCTGGAGGCATATGAAAGGCAACCATACATTGTTGTTTCTCTCCCTTTCTTCCTCCTTCCCTTCCCCTCTATCAAAAAAATCATGAATAAAATCTTTTTAAAAATCAAAAATAAGTATGTGGTTATTTGATAATAGTGACAGCTCCAAAAATACAGAAAGAATACAAAAATTCAGAGAGCATGGTTATATAACATTTATGGTATAGTCAATAGTTATCACATTTAACATCCTCATTAGCAAAAAAATAGATATGTAAATTCTATTACTACCTCTATAGTAGAAATGAAAATGGAAAAGCTAAACAAAATAAAAGCAATATATAAATTCATACTTGAATATTCTTAATATATTGCTATGCTCTTAAATTTTATTATTAGGAAGGTAATATTCATTATTACTTTATTATACTTTTGTTCTGAAGATACTGTAAACCTTACACTTTGAGATCTGTATCAGTCACACTCCTCTTCTGAGACGTGGACTTCTCTAGGAAGTAATAGTAGT
This sequence comes from Noctilio leporinus, assembly GCA_004026585.1. Lineage (NCBI taxonomy): Eukaryota > Metazoa > Chordata > Mammalia > Chiroptera > Noctilionidae > Noctilio > Noctilio leporinus. The sequence continues at coordinate 36,727 of PVIW01007109.1, read as the reverse complement.
CACTTATTAAAATAAAATAGCATGCACAGACAAAAGCAGGACATGCTGAACTTTTTTCTTAAAAAAAAAAATCCCAATATATTTCAAATAGAAATAAAAGGAAAAGAAAGTATCTGTATTATATTGCTTTTTGCTAACTTCAGCATTTATATTTTACTGCTGAATATTTAACATTTTAACTATCAAAATGTTAAGTGTTTAACAATGAGAAGCCATCCAATACCTTTTTCTTGGAGGACAAGGTCCTGGAGTTGATGAGGTGGAGGTGACAACATTTACAAGGCTCTTGAGTCTTCACATGTTTCAGTAATGAAGCTAAGCCAGAGGCATAAACAAGTTTAATCTCTGTGTTTATATTTCCCATTCACTCTTTTATGTTGAAAATCATTTCATCACAAATTTGGACAGTTTACCATATTATAAAACTAGACCTTCAAGTATATGCATGCACTCTCAATTCAAGTCTATTTTGTAACCAGAAGGAAATAAGATGTGAAAGAGCAATACAACCTTAGCAGTTGGTTTTTTCCCAAGACCCCACTTATCCTGTCTAAATATCTAACCTCAGGATCCAGGGCCTGGAAATTCACTTATTTCTTCAGCAGGAGCCATTTATTTGGCACCTATTTTCAGTGTGAAGTTGATCGTTTGATTTTCCATTCAGCTCACTCCGAGTATTGTTCCAGCATATGTGCACATAGAAAGGAATAAAAAAAAAAAACAAGTTGTAGAACAAAATCTATTTTCCACAAGCAAAGGAAATATAACTATTTCCTTGTATTTGTACAGGATGTTAAGTAAAGATCTAAAATTTCTCTGAAAAGTTATACCAGACCAATTTTATAATCTTTTGAAATTTTGAATTATGGGCACAATCAATAATTCAGAATTATTGGTACCCTTACTTATCCCAGAGTGGTGATGGAGCATGATGATACCTGTCAAGATAACAAATGTGGAAGGAGCCATCTTTCTCAAAATAGATCAAAATAAGATGAAAAAATATATTTCTAAAAATTCACCACAGGAACTTGAAAAAGTTTTTATTCCTGTTACCTCGTAAATACCCTGGGAGAAAATTATATCAAGAAAGGGAAATAAAAACAACATTTGCACAGATGACATATTTCAAAGTGCTGTTTTAGTACAATCAGAGTCTTACACAGGTACAGAGAAATAAGAAAAATACATTTGTATATTTCCATTTATTTACCTGAACAGAATTTATAACTCACTGGATACCTCTTTGCTTTCTCATGATACTTCAGGTGTTTAAAAAGGCATTTGCTCTTTAAATTTTCTAATTTCGAGTACCTGTTACCTTCTGAGTAAATTGACATTTGAATCAAAATTTATCTCAGTCTGATTTTTTTTAAGTTCACTAGAAATAGTTTGGCTACCTATCAATTATTCAAGCGTGAAAGAGCCACATTTTTCATACTTTCAGACATATTTGCAAATATTTTTTACATTTGGTTATCTCAAGCTTATATGCAGAATGACAAGACAGTATCTGTCTACTCACTCCTTCAGCTACCAATCCATTTATTATTAGGGCCACATTGATCCCAAAAGACTGAGGATAAAGAATAAAATGAAGGTAGTGTGAATATGACTTACTGCTAGGAGAAAAAAAAAAGCAACATAAACAAGAAAACTTGTCATGTGTTTGAGGAGATTCCTGATTGCTAATCACTCACATGATCAGTAGAAAAGGAATGATATTATCACAAGTGAGGTTACTCTAACAGCAAATTTATCAGGTTAATTTCCCAATACAGTTTTGAGGGAAAGGAGTGAAAGTTAGTAGAAAGGAAATATGAGTAAAGTGAAAATAGTAACCATTCAGATTTTTACAAGAACCTAGTATAAAGGAACCATGGACATGGACAACAGGTGGGATTGACTTTGGGGGGAATGGGTGGGTGGGGAGGGGGACAGAGGGGAGCAAAACGGGGATGGATGTAATACAACAACAATAAAATTTTAAAAAGAAAAAAAGATTTTTAGAGCCAGGACTTTGGTTTATTATAATCCTGAACAGAAAAAAAAAAAGTTTATGAAAAATATAAAAACTAGCATATGCAACTTTTCTCTTTAATAAATAAAAACAAAGAACATATGATTGTAGCTTATATAATTTCACTTTGATTCCTTGGAAAATCATGAAAAGAATCATTCAATAATGAGTTTGATATTACCTAGCAAGGGGGAAATAATAAAAATATAAACTGCTGGGCTTTGTGAAGAATACATTTGACTCAACTAATTTTATTCTCTTTGCAATAGAATAACAAACATTAAGGAGGAATAACAGTGATATCTTTGAATTTCATAAAAGATCTATTTTACCGCTAATTTGACCTTCTATCCAAAGTAGGAACTAAAAGAATCAACCTATGGGACACATATGTCATATTCCATGTTGTTAATTCATGAATAGTCTGACTAAGTCACATAATGTCTATTATTTTATGTTCACATATATTTAAAGGAACTGTTTATCTCAGGTAGAATAGTGAGTGGGTCACTAGAATAAAATGTTTAAAAATATATATTTACAACAGTTCAGAGCACCATGTTTATGACATAGGAGAATGGTCTCCTATGAAGAAGTTTTGATTGCATTAATCATGGAAAATAAGACTAAGGTATGAAAGTTCTGTTTTAACTTTACTTATTTCTATTAGAATGAAAGGGAGACAAATGTTTTCTCTGTGAAAAGAGTTTGCCCTAACCTAAAAGATTCTAATGGTGCTATACTGAGAAATATATGGAACAACGCAATGGTTCTCATTGAGAGACTAGATTAGAAAATTGATTAAAAGTGTTTCTTTGGGCTCTGGCTGATGTGGCTCAGTGGATTGAGTGACAGCCTGCAAACCAAAGGGTCACAGGTTTGATTCCCAGTCAGGGCTCATTCCTGGGTTGTGGGCCAGGCCTCCAGTTTGGGGTATGAGAGGCAACCACACATTGATGTTTCTTTCCCTCTCTTCTTTCTCCTTCCCTTCACCTATCTCTAAAAAATAAATACAAATAAAATCTTAAAAAAAAAAAAGTGTTTCTTGGTATGCCTAGCCTTTCACTTCTTAGAATGTTTGTCATTAATGTGTTCATAGCTTTGAATACCTCTCCTCAGGCACTCAGAATCCAAGTGTGACCACATCCAATGTTTAACTTATCCTAGATGCATTTTCTGTAATGTAAATAGAATGGACTGTAATCATGTCCTAGGATATCTGTATCTCTACAAAAAGTATGATTCTCTTTATCTCTATTAGACTACTTAGGCTAATTAAAAATTGACCACCGATACTTAAAGTTTCATCTGAGTCTTGCAACAATATTTAGAAATTTATATTTGCTTGAAATTTTCCTTTAATTTTGTATATATGTTTCAAATGTAGGAATTCATCATGCATACATTATCACATTTTAATCTTAATGGGAAAATTTATTTAAGTATAACTAACAGTAATTCTCAGGGCCTGTAATGCATCCCAAAATACCTGAGTCAAATACTTGGGATGCTTTAATAGTTCATGATCACTGAGAAGAGAGAGCTATTGGCATTTATTGCTTGGAGAAAGGATGTAAACATTCTGTAATGTACAGGGCAGCCCCACACAACAAAGGATTACCCTGTCCAAAATCCACTAGTGCCCTTTAAAAAAGACTGAAGATCAGTCCTAATTTTCATTCTCAAAAATTTGCAGACTTCTCCTCTTATGTTATAGCTGATATCATATGAATATGAATTACTGCAAGGACTAAAGAGTTTCTAGAAGTCTAGTCTTTCACGGCCAATGAAATTAATTAACAAATATCATAATCTGATAACAATAACCAGACACACTTGATGTGTAAGTGTGATGCTCAGCTTGAGTTTAGCAGTCTTGTCAATGTATTACCTCAAGCGTTCTTCCCTAAAGGGGAAAACAATCAAGAAACTGTTGATCAGTGTGTTTGGGAGTTGTTTTCATAGGGCTGTATACTGATCTTCTTCAGAAAGCACTTTGTGCTGATTATGTAGCAAAAACTTCTTGGACAGAAGCCACAGAAACTCTCAACAACTGAGGAGAACTTGGCAGGAAATAAGAGAAAGAGGAAGAAATAATTTTGCTCTGTTGAGATATTATATAGATGGTTGAACTCTAAACTTTGTGTGGATGAGGACATTGTCCTATAATTCCTTTATATTCTCTCCAGCATCTGGAAGAATTAGAAGCAGATTGCCAATATTTCATAAGAGTTAGGTAACTCCTAGATTGATAAATTCTCAAAATAGAATTAAATATTTAAGCCATTATGATAATGTTTTATTTTATTTTTTATCCTCACCCAAGGATGTTTTTCATTGTTTTTAGACAGACAGAAAGGGAGAGAGAGAGACAGATCAATTGGCTGCTCTCTTGTATGTCCCCCACTGGGGTAGGTGCCCTGATTGAGAATTAAACTAGAAATTTTTTAGTTTATGGGATAATGCTCCAACCAACTGAGCCACAATGGCCAGGGCCTGGGTGTGTGTTTTAATAAGCAGATAATACCATTTGGTTATTATTATAACTATCTTAGCTTTCAATGGAATTTGAAATTTCCTTGAAAGTCAAAAGCTAAGAAATATTAATAAATATATAAAAGTGTAATAGAGAAATAACAGACTAAATATTCAGGGACAATATTTTCCATATTTACTATACATAAAATGAGAGTGAATGAGGAGCCAACTATGGAACAATCTATTTAAAATGGCATTGATAACATCCTGGGCCATAAGCAGTATGTTTCTTAACAATGGCTGTGTTATAAGAAAGGGACTATCTTAATAGAAAATATAGAATGTGAGGAAAAAACATTTTTTTCCTCTTATACATTTGTTAGAGTATTAGTAAATCCTTGCATATAGTTCATTTTTATTATAGCCAGATGTAGAAAGTTCAGAAAATAAAATTACAGATAAAACACAAATTTACCTGATAACAAGGATGTATTTTTCTAATTTGATAGTCCTATTAATGTAAAAGCAAGTAGGAGGTTTCTAAAATAGAAAGTCTTTTTAAGTGGTGAAGTTGCAGTCATTAAGTTTCTTCTAACTTCAAGTACAACAAAGCAGGCATACTTGTATAGTTAAAATTTATCAGAATGTAGTAAAACCTAGTGTTTATAGTTGGTAAAATTTTCTTTCTTCTTGTTCAAATCTCTCAATATTAATTTTTATCTGTGAAAAATAAAAAAAATATTCATAAAGGGTAGTGGTTATTCTCATTAAAGTGATACCATGAATGGGTCTTTTAGAAAAGGATTAAGTAGAGGTAGCTATTGTTTTTCTTCCCTAAAAGATGTCTTATTGAGATGAAAGAATGAGTAGGAAACTTTTCCAGCTGTTGGTAAGTTGATACACACTAAGGATTAATTCTTCTAGGATGATTATAGGAGCAATCTAAACACGTTACAGGAGCAAGTCCAAAAAATATTAGAAAAAAAACAAAATTTATATCAGTTTATTAAATAAAAATAAGTCCCCATTAAAATGTGAGATGGTCTGCTTTTATGTTTTCAATAAGACTGAGATAGAGGGCTAGAACATGAAAGAAAAAGATTTGTGCAGCAGAATTATGCACATGGGAGGCAACTAACCAATATTTCTTTTAGACGGATGTTTCTCTCTCTTCCTCTCTCTTCCTCTCTAAGATCAATAAACATATCTTCAGGTGAGGAATGTATATATATGTCTATACTAACTTTAAAATCGTAACCTTTTCTTTTCTTTTTAAAAAAACTTTTATATTCCAACTCACCCATCCAAACAATAAAAGAAAAGAGATGGGGAGGGAATGATGAAAGATAAGACAAGTGAGGAAGATGAAGGAGAAGAAAGGAAAAGACCAATTAGTTAAGATGAAACATAAAGATAAATCTATGAATAATTCAACTTTAAAGTAAAGAGCAAGGTTAGAAAAATGTTGAGTTAATGCAATACATTTGATTCAACACCATTTTATCAAAGCTTTTATAAAAGCAGGCAATTAAAAAAATCACACATTAATGAAGTAATTTATTTTCTCTTTCATGAGAACTTTTGGTAACCAATTTGTTTTTACCTGTTTATTGGTAACTGGATGTGATGATTTGCTAAGCATCACAGAGCATATCAGTTATGAAGACAAAACTAGATCCAAAGTTTACTAACTCAAATTGATTAATTTCCGAATAGTCCGTCTAAACAAAAATTTGCCTCTTTTTATCAAATAAGCATTATTGTAGAGAATATTCTAATCTTTTACCAAATTCTTCTAATATAGAAGTAGAAATATTTTTAAAAATTATAGCTATTTGGGATTTATTTATTTATTTCAAATACCAATTATCCCCCTTATACTCCCTCTCCCTGCAATCACCACACTGTTGTCCATGTCCAGGAGTCCTTGTTCCTTTTCGCTTAGTCCTTCCACCCTCTTTTCCCTCCCTTCTTGGCTGTCATCTTGTCCTCTGTTTATAAGTCTGTCTCTATTTTGCTTGGTAGTTCAATTTGTTCATTAGATCCCATATCTGAGTAAAATCATATGTTATTGGTCTTTTTCTGGCTGATTGACTTCACTTAGCATAACATTCTCCAGGTCCATCCATACTGTCACAAAGGGTAAAACTTTCTTCTTTTATACAGCTAAGTAGTATTCTATTGTGTAAATACCCCATATTTGTTTTAGCTACTCATCTATTGAAGGACAGTTGGGCTGCTTTCACATCATATTAACTGTACATAATGCTGCAATGAACATAGGGGTGCTCATGTTCTTGCAAATTAGTGTTTTGGGTTTCTTCAGATATATTCCCAAAAGTGGAATTGCTGGGTCAAAAGGCAGATACATGTACAATTTTTTAAGGTATGGCCATACTGCTTTAAACAGTGGCTGTGCAAATCTGTATTCCCACCAACAGTGCAAAAGCTTTCTGTTTCTTCACATCCTTGCCAGTACTTGTTATTTGTTGTTTTATTGATAATAGCCATTCTGACAGGTTGAGATAATATCTCATTGTGGTTTTACTTTGCATTTCTCTGATGTTTAGTGATGTTGACAGAAAAACCTCACATAAACAATCTAACTTTACACTTAAAGAAACTTGAAAAAGAACAATAAACAAAGCTCAAAGTGAGTAGAATGAAGGAAATAATAAATATCAGAAAATAAATAAATAAAATAGAGCCTTTAAAAATGATACAAAAAAATCAATGAATCCAAGAGCTGGTTCTTTGAAAAGATAAATAAGATTGACAAAGCTTTAACTAGACTCATCAAGAAAAAAAGAAAAAGGACCCAATTAAATAAAATCAGAAATGAAACAGGAGAAATAAACAACTGTTACCAAAGAGATACCAAGGATTGTCAGAAAATATTATGAACAACTACATGCCAACTAACTGGACAACCTGGACAAAATGTATGAATTCCTAGAAATGTGCAATCTTCCAAAACTAAATCAGGAAGAATCAGAGAATCTGAATAGATAGATCACACCTAGTGAAATTAAAGCAGTAATCAAAAAACTCCCACAAACAGAAGCTCTTAACTGGATGGCTTCACAGTGAATTTTACCAAACATTCTGAGAACTCACTCCTCTCCTTCTCACATTATTTTAAAAAATTCAGCAGGAGGGAAGGCTCCCAAGATCAATTTAGGAGGCCAGTATTATCCTAATTTAAAACCATATAAAGACACTTCAAAAAAGAAAATCATTGCCCAATATCCTTGATGAACATAGATGCTAAAATCCTCAACAAAATATTAGCAATGCATCAGAAAGATCATACACCATGATCAAGGGTGATTTATTCTGGGAAAGCAAACTTGGTGCAGCATTCATAAATCAATAAATGGGATATACCACATAAACAAAATGAAGAATAAAAACTACATTATTATATCAATAGGGTCAGAAAAATATTTAATAAAATCCAGCACCATTTATGATAAAAATTCTCAGCAAAATGGGAATAGAGAGAACTTGCCTAAACCTAATAAAGGCTACCTATGACAAACCCAAAGCCAGTATCATACTCAAAGGGCAAAAACTGTTTGGAATTTTTGATAAATCAATAATCCTATGTATGTATTAATTAAGAGTATTTGAAAGTCATCTATGTGTAGTAAATTTTATTTGTCATTAAATACATTCACATGTATGTAAAATAGTCATTTAAATATATTCACATATATGTAATAATATAATAAAAAAGTATAATATTAGAGCTTATAAAAATAATCATAGTAAATATTGAATTATTCCTAGTTAGAAAGATAAACATTTAAATTAATATAGGAATTAAACACAAGAGAACAAGTGAATATGCATAAGGTGTCCTAGGGTGGTTTACATTTTACTTTTTCTCAAGTATTGTTCTGTATAGAATACATAATATGTTAGTACTCACACATACATACACACACAGTGCATATGTATCAGAAATGTATCATATATCACTATATATGTGTGTATACATATATCAACCAAATCAATTATACATTTCTCCATATTAAAGTTATATTTGATAAAAATTACAAAACATGCTTTATTAATAATTTCAAATAATTAAATTATATTTAATGCATATATGTCATTCCAGTAAAATTTAAATGCACTGTACATACTAGTGTATGAGTATGTAATGGAAATTTTCTGATCTTTTTCTGCCATCTAGTGGTATACTCAATAGTATATTTTTTAAAGGCCAGTGTAAAACTTTCATTGAAATGAAATCACAAATTTAGTTCACTTAAAAAGTTGTGAAAAAACCAAAAGGGAATTCAGTGTGTGGATTACATGGAATTTATATATTACTTAATCAGTTGCACAACTTTAAAGGTTTCTTACAAAATGTAAACTTTAGGGTGAGAACCAGCTGGATGTGGCTGAAGCTCTAAAATCATAATATCCCAAATGAAACACCAAAGAAACTAAATGTAAAATATTTTAATGCGATATTAAAAAATTCTAAAGAGTTCTCACATATAGTGTTTTTATCTGTCATTGGACAACACTTACCACGTGACAAGTTTTTTTTTAAAGCAGTTGAACATGCACTGCCTTTTTATGGTATATCTTTAATAAACATGTATATGCATCACTGACTGATGTATTAACACTACTTTTAGAAATTAATTGCCTCTAAGGACAGAAAAAATATATGAAGTGATTTAGAAGGACAGAAAGACTATTGACTACACATTCAATTTCTTCTGTCTGGGGTGGAGTCTGCCTTCTTTAGCTAAAGAGAAGCCACAAGTGAAAGTAGGTATAAGGGCTTAAGTAGAAATGGCATACATACATAGAAAATGCTAGCCATTTCTAAAATCAAATGCCTCACAATGAAAGGTTCAGTAGCATGGACTACTTAAAATGTTCATCATATTCAAGGATAATATTGACAAGTGAATATACTTCCTTCCTTTGAAATGTTCTGCCAGAAAAAGAACCTGCTGTCTATTCCCAGCCTGCATACCCAATGGATTCTCTTCTGTGAACAAAGGCTTGTGCTTTCTAAAACTCACTGGGTCTTCACTGCCATCTGTAGCTCAGAGAAGAAACTTTTCTTAATGCAATGAAAATTGACATCCAAATATTAAAATTTTCTGAAACATGGAGATAGTTGGTAACACCTATTATGATGAAAAAGAAATTTATTATTATAAAAAGAACAGAAGCATGGCATTTTTGCCCTAATATTAAAAGTAAACAGATAAATTATTATGCATTTCCTTGAGAAAATTTCATTCATTCACTTAAGTTCATTAGTTTCTCTATTTTTATTTGGAAAATGATTATTTTACTTATACACAATTAGCATCAGTAATCTAATGCTGAAAATGAAACTGCAGATAGATTATTAAAAGTTGTTAATTATTAAAGTTGTTAATTATTAAAAGTTGTGTAATTTTTCTGAAGAACATAGGAAAAATATTGTAATCACTAGTAAATTCAAAAGGAGAAGTGGGAGCACTGACTTGCCGTTCAGTTCTTTACTTATAGGCATCAGGACAGGCTTGCACCTATTTTCAAATAGCTATTATATCAGCAGATTTCACATTACATTGGAAAAAGTCAACATATTTTAATAATTATGCATAAAAATTAGTGTCATCGAATATGTCATATCTTTATTTTAAATAACTGTCAAGTATTTAAAGACTATTTCTATAGTCTTTCACAGAAATGACTTTCAAAATTGTATGCCTAATTTGTAGTACATGCATGGTATTTCACTTATACCTGTGGTATCTTTACTCCAAAGTTGTTAGCAACTGTCAAATTATTTGAAAAGTAATAAAGAATTATTCTACATAAAGAACTGTTTTACATAGGTCAAAATGTAAGTTGCCAATAAATATGGCCTGTTTAACATATTATAAGGATGAAACAAGAAAATTTTACCCCAAGAAAATAAACATCTGTCCATTTATTAAACCCACTGAAACAAAATGTCATCCTGTCAGATATCAGACTACCTAATGAGTATCCCAACCAATAGCATCTGCATCTCAGGAAGTAGCCCTCAATCAATGTAGCAATAGTAGTCACTCATAAGTATGTTTCTCTAAGGCAAAGTTACTAATTTTGAATTTGGGTAAAGCAATGAAATTTTTAAAAAGATTTTATTTATTATCTTTAGAGAGAGATAAGGAAAGAGGCAGAGAGGGAGAGAGACATCCATGTGTGGTTGCCTTTCACCTACCTCCAGCTATGGACCTGGCTGGAGACCTGGCCTGCAACCTGGTTATGTGCCCTGGCTGGGGAATCCAACCAGCAACCTTTGGGTTCACAGGCCAGTTCCTTATCCACTGTGCTACCAGCCAGGGCTACAATGAATTCTTTTATACAATGGCAACAAGACTTTGAAACGGAAACATATACATATTTATACACGCATATATAGATATATGCATGCACACACACACATATACGTATATATATATATGTATATGTGTGTGTGTGTGTATATATAGTATATATATATATCTATCTATAGATATATAGATATGGTTGCTCTAACATGGTATTATTCCTTCAACATGATGGTTGCTCCCAGAATTTAATATTTTATATCTAAAATAATGATGTTAAATCATAACCTTAGAAACATAGTTCTTCAAAATTAATAAAATCACCATAAGGAGATGCAAAATTATTGCTAATTGATCATGTGCACTCTGTACTGTACATATATATGTATATGTACAGTATGTGTGTGTGTGTATATATATATATGGGTAAATAGTCTTATTTGGTGCAGAATTGTCAAAGAAACTACTTACAGTTTGCTTGTCAAGAATATCTGCCCATCCAGTGGTGAACCCCAGGTTGTGGAAGACAAATCTGACCATCCTGTTTGCCAAAGAGGACCTCTGCCTTCTATCACCCAGGCATCAACAGACCTGCTTTGTGAGGCCATCTCCCCATCCAAGCTGGAGGGAGCCCTCTGTGACCTAGTGGCCACATATTTCTCCATGGCCCTGTGATAGCTATTGTGATGCTGTTCCGTCCACCACACCCAGTTAGTGACATCCACCCCTGTCCACCACCTCTCCCATTTGGGGTCCAGAGTTGTGTCCCATCACTGGTGCATGGTGCACACTCTGATCAGCCTCCAGAATTCCATCTCTGCTCCTGTCCACCGACTTCTGGATCCTCTCTCCCTGCCAACTGACCACTGAGCAGAAAAGTTTTTCATGCTGCTTCTTGCGCATTTGTCCATACAGCTCCTAGCATTGCCCTCAATTTCTGAACCCTGCAACAATTTCCTACCATTTCCTTCCTCCTTCTTCTTCTCCTCTTACTCCTCCCCACTCCTCCTTCTTCTTTTTCTTCTTCTTCTTCATTTTACTTTTAAATATATTTTATTGATTATGCTTTATAGTTGTCCCAATTTTTCCCTTTGCTCCCCTCCACCCAGCACCCCCTTTCCCTCCAGCACTCCCAGCCCTCTTAGTTCATGTCCATGTGTCATGCATGTCATTTCTTTGGCTTTACCTTTTCCTGTACTATTCTTAACAGTCACCTGTCTATTCTGCATCCACTCACTAAACTTCTTAATCCCTGCATCATTTTCCCCCTTCTCCCCCTTCCCCTTCCCAGCTGACACCTCTCCAAATGTTCCCCATACCTATGATTCTGTTCCCATTCTGGTTGTCTGCTTAGTTTGTTTTTGTTTTTATGTTTTAGATTCTGTTGTTGATAGTTGTGAGTTTGTTGTCATTTTAATGTTCATAGTTTTGATCTTCTTTTTCCTAAAAAAAAGGTCCCTTTAAAATTTCACATAATAATGGCTTGGTGATAATGTACTCTAGCTTGATCTTTTCTGGCTACTTGTTTTAAGTCCTTTTTATGGGATCCTCCCTACCCTCAGTGTTAGCAGCTTCTCTGTGAACCTGCCCAGGTTGTATGGCCTGAGTCAAGTTTGGATGACTGGTTCAGAATCACTTCTTGAAAGGCCAGCCTCCCTGCTTTTGGATTTGTAGTTTCACCTTCAGTACATGACCCACTCTGTGCTTTGTGAGCTGTGCATCCCCTGCTAGCCTTTCCCAGTGTCTGGGGGATTTTTCTCAGCTTTCCAAAACTAGAGTATTTCTGCCAAAATGATTGAGGCTCTTGGTGTCCTCTAGACTTTCCCCACTTCCTAACATGGGAGAATCGTGCAACTTTCCATAAAACTGCCTCCCTGGTCTCATGAAATATCCTCTAAAGCCTTTGGTGGACCTACCCTATCCCTTTGATAGCCCATTTTAGTTAGACTGCCTCATTGGGAGGCCTCTAATTTCTCTTTGATATCCTTGTGGTGGCTCAGTGGATAGGCGCCAGCCTTCAAACCCAAAGGTGGCTGGTTTGATTCTCAGGCAGGGCACATAACCAGGTTGCAAGCCAGGTCTCCAGCCAGGTCCATAGCTGGAGGCAGGTGAAAGGTAATCATATATTGATGTCTCTCTCCCTTTCTTCTTCCCTCCCTAAAAAATAATGAGTAAAATCTTAAAAAAAAAAAAATAGTATCTAGAGGACTAATATTATTTATAAAAATAAGCTCTGTGCATATGTGTACATGCATGCACACATGTGTGTGAATACACGAATGCACACGTGATTAATTACCCCTGGGGATTTTGAAAATAAATTATACTCATTTCTGTTTTTGCTTGTATTGTCAACAGAACACCATTCTCATTATATGTGTACTTTTGGTGTCTCTGTTCTTAGTTTACAATAAGAGAAATATTGAAAGCTAAGTGATTAGTTTTACAAAATTCTTGACAATTTTAAATATAGCCATTTCTACAAACTGTACAAACTGTGCAAATAAAATCTTAGATCTTTTAAATAAAAGATCAGGTTTAATTAAATGCCAGCAATCTCTGTAGTAATGCAGAATTTAACCGTTATAAGCATGTATGTTTTTCTTTGCAGTTATATTTTTTGAGGTCTTTGTTGTTGTTTATTTTCTGCCCTCATGTTTTCTCTATTATCTTTTGATACTGGCTTGTACCAGCAGGAGACACTCTCAAGCAATAACGTGATTTGCCCTTGACCCTTGCTGTGACTGTAGATTTTGTAATCTAAGTCAATTTCATTCACAGTGGGAGCCAAGGATAAAGTATTTTAGTTCTGAAGGGCAAATTGGTTAAACTCTTCAGTTTTGGGTGTCCAAGGGATATCCATAGACATTTGACTTCCATAAATCAAACAAAAGACTTCTAGTCTCAGTATGACAAATATATACTTGATACACTCTGCTGAAATGTAGTGATGCTTATTATCTGAAGACTCAAGTATATCCAGATCTTGGTCATTTGCCACTTTTATTACTTGTAATAAATATGTAAGCAATGCTTTACATATCTAATTTATATCACAGCATAGAATTTGGGACATGATATACAAATTTCAAAATTGTTACATTGCAAATAGCAACCAGGTAGGCAATTCAATTATAAACTGCTGTCTAAATGAAATTTGAAAGCCATCTTAATCTAGACTTTTGGATAAAAAGAACTTCTATTTCTCAGGGAATAAAATGTTTCAAATAAGAAGTAGCATAGTTTATGTAGAGCATGGACTAGAAATTAAAATACTTATACGGTCTCCTAAAGAACACAATTGATGAATCAGGTAGTATGTAACACAACGATAAATGGTGGGGTCACTGACAAATTGGATAGCCCATAATTGTTCTAAAGAAATTTTAATTTAATTAACAAATAACACACACATAACAAAACTGTGATTACAAAGGAAGTAAACCTGTGGGTTTACTTTGGCTTATACATACAATAGAATCTTATATAACCTCTCACAGTTAGAATAAGGAATCTTTCTCCCGCTAATTTTCCCCCTTTCTAAGCACTTTTGTTGACTGCTAGAGCTTCCAATTTAGGGACACTGTATGCAGCTCTGTAACTCTTTTCAGTTAAGTATCTTTTTCTAATTAGAAACTTTTAAAACACATAATAGTTATTTTAATTATTTAAATTCAGTAAGATGGTGAGTGAATACTCCTTAATTTCTGATATATAAGAAGGTACCCAAGACCATGCTGTTAACGAGTTCAGAAAGTACATGCTTTCTTCTCATTTTAATACATGTTTTTCTCTTGAAAAGGCTCTGATAATCTGGGTTCAAAAGTCTGTACATCAAAGCCTGAGAGGCTTCTGCAAAGAGCTATCCACCATGTTTTTGGGGTGCTTACAAAGGCAATTACACAATAATATACTATATTAAGAAATTTAGTTCTTAGTGAATAAAATGAGAGTTGATGGAATGGAGGTTTAGTTGCAGTACGTTTATGTAAAACATTGTCAATTCTCCAATATGCCAGGAAGCTTAATATGTATGTAGTCTCCTGGACTCTACCTTACCCCATGATCACATGAGACAAACTTTTACTTGAAAATTTAGGTAGATCCAACAAGGTAGAGGAGTAAACGGAAGCTACACTAACTTCTTCCCAGGATCAATCTGGAATTACAACTTAATTTAGAGAAATCATCCAGAATAACCAACTGAACATTAGCTCAAGAGACGCCTTATAACCACAGACAAACATAAGAAACCAATTTACCACAATATGATTGATTGTAGGGAGTGTGGAGGAGATGGGGGAGGGCTGGCTGGGCTCCCACAGGTGGCATCTAAAGTACTGGAGGGAAATTTTAGTGGTCAGGGAATCCCCTAAAGAAGTGTGGGGTCTAAACCTCAATCTGGGCTCCCTAGCCTACAGTACCAGGGCTGGAAAGGAAACCAGATAATATCCAGCTATGAAAAGTAGCAGGGCTTCTGTCTGACAGGGAGAGATGGCTGAAGACATAAACAGCCTCTTAAAAGGTCAGTGCATAAAATTTCATTTGCAATCACTTACCCTGGGCTCCAGCAAGGCTGGTGGGGTGGTATGGGGGAATAAAGTGGACTAAAGATGCTTGAGGAGAGTCTAGGGATGGTGGCTTTTGGAAAAGACCTGAAGGATCAGACACCAGGAGCCCTATCCTGAATCATTCCCTATATTGTAGGAGCCATCTTACGCAGGCAGGGCAGTCCCCTCCAACTGACATCTGCCTGAGGGGGAAACAATAGCCCTGTCTGTAGGAATTACTATACCCCACTCTGTGGACAGGCTGCCTAGGCCCAGAATTGACCACCATCTGACATTGGTCAGGGGAAAATCCAGAAAGAGAAAACAGTAGTAAACATTAGATTCTACTGAGATGAATTCCACCAGTCTTCTTCATGATTTTCATTATATTCTCGCTTTCATAACTCTTTAACATTCATTTCTTGTCCTTCAAGTTTGTGCCTAACAGATCTCTAGTTATCTTTTTTCCTCTTCTTGTTGTCATTTTAAATATTATTTCTCTCTTGCTTATGCCTTGTTTCCATTCCATACTCTTACTATTTCTCTCCCACTAGCCTCTCAAAAACATTGTTCTTGTCATTAGTCATCCCATATATTTTTTTCCCATTCTTAAATACCCTTATTCTCTCTCAACCTTGATTAGCCTCTGCTTGTTGGTTGTGGATATGGTGGTGGTTGTCAAACATCTTAAATGATATTTCTAGATCTTTACTATTTTTGTATTTCAAATATTAAATTTTACTGTTCCCCACTCTTATTCCATTTTGCGGCCTTCTTGCCCTTTCATGTTTTTGTTTGTTTTAAATTTGAATTTCTCCCTGTCTTAGCCTGGTTTTCATTCCTCACTCTTAGTATTCCTTCTCCTATTCTTTCAGTCACTTCTCTTTACTCTAGACATCTCTTAAGCTTTTATCTCTTTCTTTTCTCTCTTATTCCCATCCCACCTATATTAATCTTTGGTCATTTATGGTTGATAGTCCTGTGGTAGATCTTTTTCTCCAATTTGGTTTCTTTTCTCTCTCTCTCTCTCTCCCATACACACACACACACACACACACACACACACACACACATACACACACACACACATATATATTATTTTTATATATTATAATACATTTCTAATTTCTGTTTAAATATTAAACTATACACTTCCCCTTTCTTCATTCTTCTTCCCTCCCTTTTTAATTTACAATGTACATTTTACTTACTCTCTTCATCCTGTCTCTATTTCCTACTCTTATTATTGGTCCTCCCTCTACCCTCCCAAAACCATTTTCCTTCAGTTACTCTTCTCCTATTCACTCTTCTTTTCTTATAGTAGTCTTGATCTCTTTACAACTTTATTAATATTGGCTCATTTGCTATTGATAGTGTAATTGTGGCTGTGGGATATTTTTGCAGATGTGAGTTTGTTTCATGGGCTGTTTGGTTTTGTCCTGGCAGCACATGTACAACATCATATAGGATGTGGTGGGTGGAGTGACTCTCAGTCAGCAAGCCATATGGAAGGACCCAGCAAAGAATGACCAATAACAACTAAAACCCAACTACAACCAGAAAGCCCACCTACATGGCATAAAGGGCATTCCAAAAGAATCGAGCTCAGGAGATCAAGGAAAGTGCACTACTGAGTTTCACAGGTTTCCTACCACAGGACGTCACCCCAAGAAGACAGGGAGACAAAGCAGATTAATCTAAGACATAAAAACAAACAAGAACAGTCACTGAAAGTGGGGAGACAAAGAAACAACCACCAATCGATAGGAAAGGAAGATTCCCCAGCAAGAGTGCTAAATGAAATAAGGGCAGACAAACTATGAGACATTGAGTTCGAAACAATGCTCCATCAAGACATAAGGTAGCTATATGAATAAAAGTAATGACAGCAGACACCCTGATCTTAGGGGGAAAGCTTTTAGTTTTTGTCCACTGACTATGACATTGGCTGTGAATTTCTCATATGTGGCCTCTATTGTATTGAGTTATGCTCCCTCTGTTCCTGCTTTGCTGAGTGTTTTTTCATAAATGGGTGCTATACTTTGTTAAATGCTTCTTTAGCATTTATTGATATAATCATGTAATTTTTGTTTTTCATTTTGTTTATGTGATGTATTAAGTTTCTTGATTTGTGAATATTATACCATCCTTATGTCCCTATGGTGAATTCCACTTGATTGTGGTATATGATCTTGTTAATTATTCCTGGATTGGTTTACCAATATTTTGTTGAGGATTTAAGTATCTATGTTCATCAGCAATATTGGCCTGTAGTTTTCTTTCTTTGTGAGTCTTTACCTGGTTTTGGAATTAAGATAATACTGGCCTTATAAAAAGAGTTTGGGAGCCTTCCCTCTTCTTGAAAAATTTGGAATAGTTTAAGAAGGATAGGAGTTAGCTCTTCCCTAAATGTTTGATAAAATTTGCCTGTGAAGCTGTCCAGTCCAGGTCTTTTGTATGCTGGAGTTTCTTTTATTACTGCTTCAATTTCAATAGTTGTGTTCAGTCTATTCAGACTTTCTGCTGCTTCTTGATTCAGTTTTGGAAGATTATATGTTTCTAGGAATTTATCCATTTTGCCCAGCTTTTCCAATTTTTTCACATATAGTTGTTTGTAGTAATTTCTTACAATTTCCTATATTTCTGTGGTATAGGTTGAAATTTCTCCTCTTTCATTTATGATTTCATTTTTTGAGTCCCTGTCTTTTTTTCTTGATGAGTATGGTTAAAGGCTTGTCAGTTTTGTTTACCTTTTCAAAGAACCAGCTCCTCGATTTATTGATCCTTTGAATTATTCTTTTAATCTTTATGGTATTTAATTCTGCTCTAATCTTGATTAATTTTTTCCTCCTTTTCACTCTGGGCTTTGTTTGTTGTTCCTCTAGTTCTTGCAGATGTAAGTTTAAGTTGTTTTTTTGAGATTTTTCTTTCTTTTTTAGGTTGGCTTTTATTGCTATGAACTTCCCTCTCAGGACTGTTTTTGCTGGATCCCATAGGCTTTGGACTGTTGTGTGTTCAGTTTCATTTATTTCCAGGTGATTTTTTTATTTCTCCCTTGGTCTCACTGGTAATGGATTTATTATTGAATAACATGTTACTCAGTCTCCATGAATTTAAATGTCTTAGTTTTTTTC
The DNA here is from genome assembly GCA_004026585.1 of Noctilio leporinus. NCBI lineage: Eukaryota > Metazoa > Chordata > Mammalia > Chiroptera > Noctilionidae > Noctilio > Noctilio leporinus. The sequence continues at coordinate 18,204 of PVIW01007109.1, read as the reverse complement.
TTGAGGTTTCTAGTTTCAAGCCACTATGATCTGAGAAGATGCTTTGTATTATTTCAATTTTCTTAAATTTGTTGAAGCTTGCTTTGTGTCCTATCATGTGATCTACCTTTGAAAATGTTGCATGGGCATTTGAAAATAATGTGTATTTTTCTTCTTTGGGGTGGAAGGTTCTATATATATCAATTAAGTCTATTTGGTCTAGAGTGTTGTTCAATGCTACAATATCCTTGTTGATTCTTTGCTTGGATGATTTATCTACTATTGAAAATGGGGTATTAAAATTCCCTACTATAAGTGTGTTGTTGTCAATATCTTTCTTGAAGTCCTGTAAGATTTACCTTATGTACTTTGGCGCTTCTATATTGGGTGCATATGTGTTTACAAGGGTTATATCTTCTTGATGGGTTATTCCCTTAGGTATTATGTACTGTCCTTCTTTGTCTCTTTCTTTAGGCATTTATTTTGAAGTGTATTTTGTCTTATATAAATATTCCTATCCTCACTTTTTTTAATGCTCATTTGCTTAGAATATTTTTTCCATTCCTTCACCTGTCAATTTTTTTGTTTTGATGTGGATCTCTTGGAGACAGCATGTATGTGGGTCATGTTTTCTTATCCAGAGCTACCCTATGTCTTTTGATGGAGCCTTTAATTCATTTGCATTTAAAGTTATTATCAATAGGTACTTATTCATTGCCATTTTTCCCTTTGTATCTGTGTTCCCCCCAACACATCCCTTTTTAAATTAGTCCCTTTATCATCTTTTGCAATGCTGGTTTGTTGGAGATATGTTCTTATTTGGTGTGTCTTGGAAACTCCTTATTTTATTTTCCATTTTAAATGAGAGCCTTAATGGGTAAAATAGTCTTGGTTTCAGGACTGTGCTTTTCATTACTTGGAATACCTCTTGCCATTCCCTTCTGGCATGTAGTGTTTCTGTTGTGAAATCAGTTGGATGTCTTACTGGAGCACACTTATATGTTACTAACTGTTTCTCCCTTGCTGCCTTTAAGTCTTTATCTTTTTATTTTGCCACCTTGCACTGGTCAGAATGGCCATCATTAACAAATCAATAAACAAGAAGAGAATTTGAAGGGTAAAAAGACTCAAAATTATAAGCAGAAGCATGAATTCTCCATATCTAAAGAGAAAATTCTCTTTCATAATTAGTGAAATGTATTTTTCCCAAAGGGCTGAATATATTTTTGCATATTTACAATATACAAACAAATTCTAGGCATAGAGACTGCTTTTTGACTTGTGTATTTGGAACAGGTATAATTCAAAGAAATGGTTACATCTCATCCCCTCCACATCTAGTGTCTATTTTATGCTCTCCGTGTAACAGTAGAAAATTGTAACAGAGGGAAATTGTAACCCACCCTATCATTCTTTGAATATTGTTTCTGTAAGTGCTTACTCTGACTAATATGTATTCTAGATGAATAACATGTTTGTATAAAAATCCTAGGAACTAGCATCAAAAGATACAGGCTCCCACCTTCAGGCATCCCAGCTCTGGGATATATGCTGACTTTCAACTATGGATCCAGGATGAAATAAGCCAGGATAAGGTGGAGGCAGGATGACTAAACCACTGGTCATCACTTGTCTTATCAGGGTGGACTGTTTTCTCTACACACAGATAGTTTTTCAATCCCCTTCCTTCACCTTTTTGTTCTGTTTCCTTCTCCTTCCTCTGCTTCCATTGAGATGTGGGGTTCAGCTTTAAGACACGAGTCCTGCATATTCTCTGGGGGTGGGCTTTGTGACCAGTCCCCTGTCTTCCAGGGGGCAACACCTGCCTCTTGAATATTGGCTTTTGTAGCAGCAGGAAGCCATAACTGCATTCAGTTACATTTGTAGATTTTAATATAAATTCAAAGTCCCCAGATGGAATATGTTTAGTCATCATTGCTTTTTCCCAGGGTTACAGCCAGCACAGAGTGCCTGGCACATAGTTGTTGCTCAACAAATATGTGTTGAATGAATGGATCAGAAGACAACAGTCCCTTCACACATGCATCAGGAGAAGTGAAATGTTCAACAGAATTGGTTAAGTACATTGACTTGTTTCCCTTGAAAATTTTTCCTAACATAAAATTTAAAAATGTTGACAGTTGGTCTAATATATATGGGTCTGATATATGATCTAACATATATTGGTCTAATATATATGGGATTGCTAGGAGGGACATTGTTTTATTACACAGAAACCATTTTCTATGTGTGTGAAGTTAAACAAAAAGCATGATTTTAAAAAAGTAGATAAAGGCCCTGACTGGTGGCACAGTGGATAAGGTGCTAGCCTGTGAACCTAAAGGTCGCTGGTTCAATTCCCCAGCCAGGGCACATAACCAGGTCGCAAGCAAGGTCTCCAGCCAGGTCCGTGGCTGAAGGCAGGTGAAAGGCAACCATATATTGATGTTTCTCTCCCTCTCGGCCTCTTTCCCTTCCTGTCTCTCTGAAAATAACAAATAAAATTTTTAAAAAAGTAGATCAAATGCAAATTATGGAATTATCATCTGGCCTGTTGATAATTTCTCTTTTAATAGACAGAGAGCCCTGGCTGGTGGCACAGTGGATTGGCATGAGCCTGTGAATACAAAAGTCGCTGGTTCGATTTCCAGTCAGGGCACACATAACCAGGTTGCAAGCCAGGTCTCCAGCCAGGTCCATAGCTGGAGGCAGGTGAAAAACAACTATACATTGATGTCTCTCTCCCTCTCTGCCTCTCTCCCTTACCCTCTCTCTAAAAATAATGAATAAAATCTTTAAAAACAAAGTTACAGAGAAATAACTGAGTCATATGCAAGCCTAAAGAATATATATATATATTTCATTTTATATTTGTGAATATGCTTTTGAAAAATTTTTCTAAGCTGTTTTATAACTAACCACTACAATGTTTAAATTAAAGCATCATTTTAAAAAAGATCATAATATCTTTATAAAGAGATGATGAGTTATTAGTTAATGTATTTTTTCCAGTTATCTGTGTGTTAAGAAAAGCTTCTAATATTTTACAAGGTTATATCCATTTTAAATATGTGGACGCTTATTTATTCACATGAAAAGTCAGGAGAATGCAGAAAATATGCTGATGGCTGTTCTTTGTGTGTTCATGTTACTGAATATTAATAAAACTGTTTTATCTGGAGGTCATACTTTTTTTTTTTCCAAACTTTTCTAGAGCTGTCTTCATTTTTCATTTGGAAAAAGGAACAATAGTTGGAAAATGTTTAGCTGTTTGGAAAACAATTGCCACATAATATATCAGTTACCACACAACTGTCATACAATACACTGAAGTTGTTACTAAAATAACATGGTCTAATTTTTTTTATTTGTTCATAAATATTTTCCACATGAATAATGTCAAAATAACTTCTGATTAAAGCAGAAACTCGAAAACACCATTTATTTCTTTTTCATAAAAATGTTAACATAAGATTTACTTAGACATTCTTGCTAAAACATGAAAATTAAGGGAAAGCTTATTAAATTATTTGGTCAAGGGAAATTTCACAATTTACAATACTGCATTTACAATGTTTCTTCCTAGGAATGGTTTGTTCCAAAAATGTTTGAATTGAGATATATGACTATAAATTGAACAGGAGTTAAGGGATTTTAGTCCTTGGAAAGGCAAATGAGGAAATTTATGCTCTTAAAACAATAATCATAACTAAGAAAAGGAATTCTGACCCTGATTTTGAAAGATAACTATCTATATATGTACAATGAGGTGCTTCTGAGATGGTTACTCTAAGTAGATTTACAAAGAGCTAATCACAGCCTCCTGTCTTTTTCTGAAACATCACCTGCCACTTCTCTTTGTGTTCCATAGATGGATAGTAAAAATTTGTGATTTATATTATAATTTTCAAAGTTAAGCTTATAGGATTGATGTCATTAGAACCATATTTAGTAAATCAAAATGTAACGAAGGTAAATGTCAATAAAATATCTCAATAACTATGAGATCAACTTATTTCGCTTCTGTTAAATTATCACTCAATTTTTAAGTTGAATCTCCCATCTCCTGACAAAATAGAAATGGACTTATAAATATCTTTGATTACATATTGGTCTCATGTCAACTCTTTTCATAATCAAGTACTCCTTTGATTGCAACATAACTAGAATCTAAAATGTTTATTTAAAATAAATTTCTATTCACCTGATAACTTTTCAATAAGAAAACAATAGTTGATATATTATAGAAAATACTAAAGGTAGAAGAAAAGCTACATTTGTTTTTGTAATTCTTAGGAGAAAATTATTTCATATCCAAAACAGTTTTGAAAGATCTTCTCAGTATCCAGAAGAATAATATTTTCAACAGAAACAAAATTAACATTTTTTTAACCTAAATTAAATTTATAGCATCAACATTTTAAATATAGTCTCTTTGTCCTAACAAAAAGTAACTTTTGGGGTTTGATGTAAGCATTTAAAACTCCTGAGATTTTCCACATGTCACTAAATATCAAACCAAGATCAAAAGATCATTTCTTATTAAACATTTTCCTCCTTGTCTTTTAAGAATATGATTTATTGACATGTATATATAATGTGTAAAATGAAAAATGTGAATGGCATATGCTCATCTTTGTTTCTAGGGAGTTTTGTGAATAATTTTTCATTAATGTAGTGGCAAATGTACCCTACAGTTATATAATTTATGCCCTTTATGGATGAGTTTAATAAGGAATAATCTGTTATTTTCTTTTCTTTCCTTCCCTGCTCCAGTTGCACTTCTATAGAAGTCTTAAACATTCATGTATGTATTTGATTATGCATATCATTAACATCTGTCAACTCAGTATAACTTATTTCAGGATAGTTATTATTTTGCAAGAAAACTAAGTTCATTTTTAAAAAGCTAAATTTAAAACTTCGTCAATCCAACATTTAACACCAAATTTTGTTTTTTACTTTATTAATTTGACTAGGACACCCCTCAAGAAATATAATTTATATTCTTTTGCACAAATATATTTAAAATATGTTGTACATATATATTTCTAAATATTTGTGATTGAGGGTAAATTAAGAGCATTATTAATAATTGTCATACCTGGATTCCAAGCCTCTACTAGATGTGATAAAGGTTTTGTCTACATAGATTATGCACAATGTCTGGACTATTCAGGTATCATGGAATATCAAGAAAAGGTGTACTATTTTTCTTTGAAAGTAAATGCATTCGCAACTTGGAGGGTGCTAAAAGAGGTGGTGTACAGAATATATTAGCCAATATGACACTAAAATGTATTTCAATGATCTATTGAATTGAATTTGTTGTTTTAAGAATGTTTGAAATTAGAGGTTTACAGGAAGTACCATGGAACTATAATAATTCATGGTCAGGTACCATTTATTTTTGTTTTATCTTAATTGAAATAATTATCTTTTTCTTTAGGGGGTTTTATATCCTGGGTTACAATTTGGTAGCTTTTATTAGTTAATATTGTTGGCTTGCTATGGCAAATTTAGAATTCCATTTAGTAAGATATACCCCTAGGCCTAAAAATGTAATTATAGGTAATTTATTGTGTCTGATTTGAATGTTAGTTATAAAGTCAATTATATCCCTTTTCCTTTATTATCCAATCATATTCTAAACTTTGATTTTCACTCCAATATTTCATTTGACAGGACAAAATCTGAATCATTACCATATTTTTTCCTTGTAACAATTTTATCTACACCTTTATAATTCAGAATATTTTAGGGCAGTTATTATTTTATTGTTTGGAGGAAAAGGAAACCCCAACATAGATCAAAATATTATAAAATGAGAAAAAAATAATCCCAACATTTGACGTTGTAGATCCATACCATGGGGTCTTAATGCCACATAGTAACTAGTTCTTACTAGTTACTACCAGGGGATCCACTTGTCCTTAAGTCACAGTATTTTAGAAATATAGAAATTCCTATAAACTCAAAGGTCTCTGGTTTGATTCCCAGTCAGGGAATCAAATTTACTCTGACATGACACAGATTATACTATAGTACCAATTAATTTTAATATAAATTTGTAGGAAATATTTCTAATGTTTTTTTAATACATAAAAATCTTCTTGAACTGTAATTTCCATCCCATATAATTCACTCAATTCAATTGTTTTAAAGTATATTCACATTTGTGCAAACATCATCACTGTGATCAATATTATAAACATTTTTTTAAGTTTTTATTATTTTTAGAGAGAGGGGAAGGAAGAGAGGCAGAGAGGGAGAGAGACATCAATGCTTAGGTTGCCTTTCACCTGCCTCCAGCTATGGATCTGGCTGGAGACCTGGCTTGCAACCTGGTTATGCGCACTGGCTGGGACTCAAACTGGTGACATTTGTGTTCGAAGGCCAGTGCCAATCCACTTTGCCACCATCCAGGACAATATAATAACCATCTTATTAACCCTAAAAGAAACTTAACACCCATTGGTAATTATCTATTTCCTTCAACTTTCTCTCAGCCCAAGGCAACCACTTTCTGATTCCATGCATTTGTGTATTCTGACCATCTGATACAATGGAATCATTCAGTGTGTGTGTTTGTGTATGTCTTGCTTCTTTTCATATAGTATATTTTAAAGATTTGATCATGATGTAGTACGTATCAAAACTTCATTTTTTATTACCAAAAATATTTCATTATATAGGTATAACACATTTTATTTATCTATTCACTAATTAATCAACATTTAGGATTTTTTACTTTTGGCTGTTATAAATAATAGTGAACATTCGTGTATAGGTTTATATGTGAAAATATGTTTTGATTTCTTTTGAGTATAGAGTAAAAGTAGAACCACTCATTGTTTAAGCTTTTGTGGAATTACTATAATGTTCTCCAAAGCTATGTACCATTTTATATCTCCTACATCATTATATGTGTGGTTTCCAATTTCTCTCCATCCTCTCCAATGCATGTTATGATTTGTCTCTTTTATTATATTTACACTAGTGTGTGTGAATTGGCTTTCATTTGCATTTCACTGGTGGCTATCTAATGCTTTTAATGATCTCAAACTTTACTGCATAAATGCAAGAATTTAAAATGCCTTGTTTGAAATGGATGTTGAATGTATCTCAAACATCATTTAAAATATTAAGTTTGGGCCCTGGCTAGAGGCTCAGTGAATAGACACCAGCCTGTGAACCCAAAGGACACTAGTTAGATTCCCAGTCAGGACACATAACCAGGTTGCAAGCCAGGTCTCCAGCCAGGTCTGTAGCTGGATGCAGGTGAAAGGCAACCTATACATTGATTATCTCTCTCTCTTTCTTCCTCCCTCCCTGCCCTTCTCTCTAAAAATAATGAATAAAATCTTTTTAAAAATGAATAAAATACTAAGTTTGAACAATAATTAACAATATAAAAAATGTAGGTGGGTAAGTAGCTATATATGAGTTCTGTCCCAAAAGTATCATCAGTGCAAACTTTTAATTATATTGGCTTGATACTTTTGGGACAGGCTTCATACACAGGCTGCTTTTAATGGCTTATTTCCACTCAGACTTTGCTGCAGGGCCTTTAGTTGTGGCAGTCTATATAGTTGGTAGGATCAGTTGTGACTGGAGCGTGCACTGTGTCATTTGTTTTATTTCAATTAAATGGCTTTTTTAAAAGATTTTTATTTATTATTTTAGGAGAGAAGGGAAGGGAGAGAGGCAGAGAGGGGGAGAGTCATTAATGTATGGGTACCTTTCACCTGCCTCCAGCTATGAACCTGACTGGAGACCTGGCTTGCAACCTGGTTATATGCCCTGGCTGGGAATTAAACCAGTGACCTTTAGGTTCACAGGTTGGCACCTTATCCACTGTGCTACCAGCCAGGGCCTGACATGGCTTTGATAGCATAAAAAATATTGCTGATTAGTTTGAATTGAATTTATCTTTCCTCATGTTCCATTCTCATGGAATATTACAAATTTGTTCTACTAGAGACTAATAAATTATCAAAAAGTTAAAAACCTTTTTTATATTATTATATTCCTACAGATGTTATTAAAAACATCTTAAGTAACTGTATTTAACAGATTGTTGACCCTCAAAGAAATCTAAGTTCTTTTAGGGGAGGAATGCTTTAGTGTATTCATAATAGTGGCCATTGATATACCCTGAGAAATAGTTGCTCAGAAGAAAAAATAAATCATATTTACCTGATCAAAGCAAATTCAAATAGACTGTGTTGGCTTGTAGTCTTGTTTTGTTTTGATTGTGTGTGTGTGTGTGTGTGTGTGTGTGTGTGTAGTACACTGTTGATTCCTTAAATTAATTTGCTGTTTGGTCAAAGTATGACATGATTCTTAAATAATTTATTTGTTTAAGTATATTTAAATGTCCATTAAAATTTATAACATCTTAAGTGTTTGAAAAAGCAAATTTTTGGAAGTCATGTGTTTATTGAATAAGTAGATTTTTAAAATTACTTAAAGTATTTTTATGCTATTAGAGTTGTCCCAATTTTTCACTTTTGCCTCCTCCACCCTGCCTGCATCTAACTCTTGTAGTCAGCTTCCACCATTGTCCATGTCCATGGGTCATACGTGTATGTTATTTCATGAATCCATTCATCTTCTTTCAGCCAGCCCCTTCCCCTCTTACAGCTGTCAGTCTGTTCCATGTTTCCATGCCTCTGGTTCTATTTTTCATGTTACTTTATTTTGTCCATTAGATTCCACTTATAAGTGAGATGACATGGTATTTGTCTTTCACCAACTGGCTTATTTCACTTAAACAGTTTCCAGTTCCACCCATGCTGTCACAAAAGATAAGAATTCTTGTTTTACTGCTGCATAGTATTTACTTGTGTAAATGTACCACCATTTTTTGATCCACTCATTTACTGATGGGCACTTAGGCTAGTTCTAAATCTTGACTATTGTAAATAAAGCTGCTATGAACATAGGAATGCATAAGTAGATTTTTAAATGTGAAATTCTATAAAAATTGCATTTCTATATAACTATAGCAATAATTCATAACTATATAAATTTCAGAATGATCATACAGCACTGGAGGTTCTCAGTACAAATAAAAATGATGGACTATAATTAAATGCATTTTTCTATACCATCTGGAAACCTTTTATAGTCCATTAATCAGTAAGATTATTATAATATTCTCAGTTGATAGTTTCTATCAGATTTAAACTCTATGTTTGTGGTTGTGTAGTTGTATAACTATTAGTAAATATTACTTATCTATCCCTTTATAGCTTATGTTTAATAGATTGAAACTCAGGAAGTGTACTGAGATTTTAACACTTTTGGACAAGGAATCATGAAAAAGTACTTACTATGGGTGCAACTGCACATTGCCCTAGAACAGTGCTTACCCTTTACTCCTGCCTGTCTTCTCAGCACAATGTTTTAGAGACAAAAAAGCATAGCTTCTTAATTCAACATGCATGCTTTTCATTTGCATTTCACTGGTGGCTATCTAATGCTTTTAATGATCTCAAACTTTACTGCATACATGGAAGAATTTAAAATGCCTTGTTTGAAATGGATGCTGAATGTGTCTCAAACATCATTTAAAATATTAAGTTTGGGCCCTGGCTGGAGGCTCAGTGAATAGACACCAGCCTGTGAACCCAAAGGTCACTGGTTGGATCCCCAGTCAGGGCACATAACCACAGTCCTGAGTAGAACACTTTGAACCCTTGGGAATCCCCAGGAGATAGAAGTGTTCTTGTTATTCCCAGTGGGCCCTCAAACCACATCTGAATGTGTGCTAATGAGATGACTCATGATGGGGATGGTCCTGCTAGGAAGACTAATTATGCAGTTAGACATTTGGGCCTTTGTGCTACATAATATCAGTTCAACATCCTGACATCTAAGGAGAAGGGATAGAGTGGGTCCAATCTGTGGCCAAAGATTTAATCAATCATTTCTACATGATGAAAACTCAGTAAACACTCTGGACACTGAGGATCAGGCAAGCTTCCCGGCGGGTGAACACCTTGTTGTGCCAGAAGGATAACACATCTGAATTCCACACGGAGGAATATAAAAGGTCAGTGCTCCCAATCCTAAAGAACCTTACTTTATATGTCTCTTTATTTGACTGGTCCTGGTGTGTATCCTTTAAAATTGCACTCATATAAGTATACCTGTATACTGAGTTCTGTTGCTAGCCAAAACTGAGGGAATCACAGAAAATCCTGAATTTCTAGCAAGTTGATCAGCAGCACAAGTGCACTATAGATCCCCAAACTTACAGGTCACATCGGACATAAGGGTAATGTTATTGGGGACTGTAGCTTTAACCTGTGAAATCTGCACTAACTTTGGGTGGTCGGTGTCAGAATTGCATTGTCCTATTGCATCCTCCTTATAAATTTCTACCTAGAGCTTTCCATTTCACCCTGGAAGTTCTGCCTGCAAGTCTTTAATGTCATAGTCTTACCTTTGCAAAATGGGGTTGCTTGTGCCTTCATGGGATTCTTTGGACTCTGATCATCAGTATCATTTCTTTCAATAGTTAAATAAACCACAGACAATGCTTTGTAGAAATTAAAATGTTATGGAGATAGTTTATGGCTCCATATACATTTTTGAAGTATTTGTTCTGTACCTGTGAAATATGTCACTGGTATTTTAATAGGGATTGTGTTGAATCTACAGATTGTTTTGCATACCATGGACATGGACAACTAGGTAGAGATTGACTGTGGGAGTGAGAGGAATAGGGCAGGGAAGAACAATGGGGGAAAAGTTGGGACAACTGTAATTGAACAGCATTAAGTAAAGTAAATTAAAAAGAATGAAGTTCAAGAGTAAGAAAAAAATGCTATGGAAAGGTAACATGGTTCAATGAAAACAGGGTGAGACTGAGTGGCTATCAATAACAAAATTGTGACCTTGAAAATAATTGGTTAATCACATTCGACTTGTTTCTTCATCCAAAAAATGAGGAGGTTGACTAAATAGTGTGCACTGTTTTTGTGAGCTCTTAGGCAGTAAAATTCTTTGAAATCTAATTGAGATTCTTTGCATTTCAATAGCTCATTGTCCTTGTCTTCAAATTGGAGTTAACTTGTCTGAATCAACTATGATGAGTAATAACTAACCATATTTTTAAATATTTTATTCATTACTTTTAGGGAGAGGGGAAGGGAGAGAAGCAGAGAGGGAGAGAGACATCAATGTATGGTTGCCTTTCACCTGCCTCCAGACCTGGCTTGCAACCTGGTCATTTGTGCCCTGGCTGGGGAATCAAGCCAGCGACCTTTGGGTTCACAGGCCGGACCCTTATCCATTGTGCCACCAGCCAAGGCCTAACTGACCATTTTTACCTATAGGAAAGACATAGACTTTATTCTTTCTAAATTTGTTATGACTGTGTTAGTATTTATATAGAAAAATTACAGAACCAAATAAGCTAAGGCTGGCTTATTGTTTTAATAGAGAGCAGTTTCTCTTCAGCATCTATCAGTAAGGTAAATATAGAGGTTTATGTAGAGAGTTGAGATGAAAATGTTGCTATAGTTCAGTTCTAGATAGCATATTTTAAAACTTAATACATAATAGTAATTTTGGTTAAAGCATATTTGCATTAAGTAATATTATATCTGCTTACAGCATAAATATCTGTGTTCAATTTTTTCTTTTCATTGGAAGGACTGACTTTGGTCTTTGAAGAAAATTAGTAATATCAGTGTACAAGATAAACTAAATCAGGAGGCTCAGTTGCCCATTAACCCCTGTGTATCATTGAACATTATAGCAAAGGGCTCTGTGATTATAAATTTGTGTTATAATGAGATTATAAAAGGAGCATGGTGTTTGGAGTCAACTAGGGCCAGACTTGAGTCCTAGCTGCACCATGTACCATCTATGTGACTTTAGACAGCTTACATTAATTTAAAGGAGCCTTAATTTTCTGCAAAATTCCTACCTTACAGGACTACATTTAGTGTTTAGCACAGTAAGTCATGCATAATCAATAATCAATAAAAATGGTAAACTATTTTTGAGGGGATAATAAGATCCCATTCCTTTTGTTGGTTTCAAGTTCTGTATCTTTCAGACAAGGAGGATGGACAAGGTAATTGCTAAAGACCCTCCTATCTGTAACATTCTGAACCTTAATTATTTTTCTTTTTCATTGATATCTTATTACTACATCACCCCATCAGTCTAACTTACAAGTTTGCAGTATACGTGATGAGGCTTCTGCTATTTCATAAAAGGCAAGTATGTAAACTCATACTACTTATATTATCACTGATTTCACAATAACCCTCATAGAGTGTAGGATAGGCCCATGCTTTGAGTTTATTTTCGTGCTATTAAACCTTTTCCCCATGGGTGTTTAAAGTCAAGTACATCCCCTGATCTGTCCTCTTTGGGACAGATCCTCAAAAGGTGTGTAGGTAGTTAAAGACACTGGTATATTGTGTGGTGGTAGAACAATGTTAATTTTGAATAAAGTATCTCAACCTTATTAATGTGCAAAAGATTTTTTCTAAGAAAAAATCCTGCAGGAAAAGTGCTTAAGGTGTCTTTTTGGCACATCAATTAGACATCACAACTCAAAAGCCTGCATTCAGTACAACATTGCTTTAAGTACATTCTTTATGTGAAAATTCACTTCACCCTCTTGATGAACTGAGACATAACTATGGATTTTACAAATACACACAAACATAACTTATTCAAATAACATTTACTTTTTTATTATTTTCAAAACTAGCTATTTATTCTTTTGGATTCACATGTGGTATTTTTACAGTTTTTATATTATCTAAATAATTAGTCTATTTTGCAGATGTTAAACTTTGAATATTTTCATTCTTAATATGGAGACAATCACAAAGATTGAAGAGCTGAAAAATAAGAATGGAATTTTTAATTAACAGTTGAGTTTATTACATATTGCTAAACTTGAGCTCAAACTAGAGTTACTGGTTTGTTTTTTCAGAAAAAACCTGATTTCTTTCCTTGAGAATCTATGCTTCATAACATGATTATTATGCAAATAAAAAATAAAAATCATTGTCTTTAAAATGGTGGAGGAGGTGGGGCAAGATTATTTATTTAAATAGTTGATTTTAAATTAGTTGAAAAACCAAACAAACCAACAACAAACATTTTCTTTTTGCTGATTAAACTGTTAGGCAAAGATGTTGTTTTTAAAGAATCAAGAAGCTGCCCATGTTTTCTATTCTGCATTTATGTGTGTGTGTACAGCCATTTACAAAGCTATCTTTACCTACTCACTACAGATTTGATTTTTATGAGGCTCAAATTTTCTTTGTATTGAACATGTGTCACATTATAATTACAAAATAAGATTTATTATACTACAACTCTTTTGATAAGTGGATGGTTAAGTCTGCAAGATAGCTTTGGAGAACACACTTGAAAAATGACAAAATTTTAGACAAATAAATTTTTTATATTAGTTTCTAAAAATCCTAACAGGCAACATTTCTCTACAAATAAGAATTTAATGGCCAATAAAAACTATATGGGAAAAGGGTGAATTAATATAACAAAATGTGAAATTTGAGGAAAATGTTATTTTCCTAGCTCTAAAATGCTAGTATTTCAAAAAGATGTAGACAAAAAATATAATTTGTAAAATATATTACAATAAAAATGTAAAAAAACATAATATTAGAGTTTTTAGGTTATTATAAAAATCTTACAAATGGACCATATTTAATATAACAAACATTGGATATCTATTATAAAGTCTCAATTTAAAGACAGTGTAACTAATTTTAATTTATCTGTATGTGCACCTATTTCCCAGATTGATTGTTGAACATTTATTAGTTGACACAGTAGAGCTTTATTTTCCTTTTTTTTATTCATTTAATTTAAATCAATTACCTAGGATAACTGATTCGGTACCCACTGTATATTCTTTAGGGTAGAAACAGGGTATGAGCTTTCCAGAGAACAGGTAATCTCATTTCTGGCCAACTTATATTGTATTTTTCTTATTGGATTTCTTATAGTGTCTATTTTCTTAATTGCTAATAAATTATACCAAGTGTTAGTGCCTCTCTCTTATTTTTCTTTTTGATCTCCCATTATTAGGAGGCCTTCAAACTATGTACTGAACAATGTGAAGGGGTGAATTGGGGAAACATTCTTTCAATGTTCTCTTGTGTCAAAGGGTATGATTTTATAGCTGTAACTCTAATAAATCTTACAAGATAAGGTACTCAGGCAGTATTTTTATATCATATAATTTAATCACGATAGACACTCAGTAAAATATGGTTGGTGTATAGCTTGGGGATCAGATACAATGAGTTGAAAGTCATATCAGTCATCAAATATGAAATACAGGGGATGGGAAAGATTAAATACATAGGCATATAATTTATGTAAGATCACTAATCTCTATGTAGAAGTAGAAAAAAATAAGTAGCATATAATTTAATATTCAACATCCAGAAGACATGATGCTGAAAGCAGGCCACCAAAACACAATGCAATCCTGATGGCTCAGCGGATTGGTACTGGCCTGTAAATCCAGAGGTCACTAGTTCGATTCCTAGCCAGGGCACATAACTGAGTTGTAAGACAGGTTTCCAGCCAGGTCCATAGCTGGAGGCAGGTGAAAGGTAATCATACATTGGTGTTTCTCTCTCTTCCTCATTCCTTGCCATTCTCTCTAAAAATAATAATTTAAAAATCTTAGGGAAAAAAAAAAAAAAAGCAGTGTATCTGGGTCAAGTGTCCAAGCCAGTAATATCTTCATTTCATATACGTTTTATTTATTTATTTAAAGATTTAATTTATTATTTTCAGAGAGAGGGGAAGGGAGAGTCAGAGAGGGATAGAGACATCAATGTATGGTTGCCTTTCACTTGCCTCCAGCCATGGACCTGGCTTGCAACTTGGTTATGTGCCCTGGCTGGGAATCAAACCAGCGACTTTTGGGTTTGCAGGCAGGCACCTTATCCACTGTGCCACCAACCAGGTCTTATCATATAAATTTTAAAAAGCCACATGAATCTGTTTAACTTAACTCATAATATTAATTCTTCGATTAAATATTTTTTTCTTTATGTTTATTGACTATATCTCTGAACCCTTTTCTAATCATGTAAGCTTCTCTCTCTTTTTTTTAATATGGAACACTTCACGAATTTGCATGTCATCCTTGTGCAGGGGCCATGCTAATCTGCTCTGCCTAAGTGAGCACAGCTTCTCTTTTTAATATATTTTTAATTTAGTTTTTTCTTTTTAATTTTGATTAATAAATTATTTCATAAAATTATATGACATTTGTTTATAAAGTTATATAGGTTTCAAATGTACAATACATGATACATCATCTGGATATTGCATTGTGTGGCCACCACCCAAAGTCAAACCATCTTCTGTCATCATATGTTGAAGGTATTTGCCTCACTTTTTCCTCTATCACACCTCTACCCTCTTCCTTCTGGTAACCAGAACACTGCAGTCTGTATCTGAGTTTTTGTTTCTTTATTTGTTCATTTGTTACTTTCAGTTTAATATCTCTATATAAGAGATTATATGGCTCTTGGCTTTTTCTGTCTGACTTATTTTGCTTAAAGTAATATTCTCAAGATGCATCCATGTTGTTACAAATGGCAGTATTTCATCTTTTCTTATGGCTAAGTAGTATTCCAAAGCATCTAAGTACTACATCTTCTTTATCCAATCCTCTATTTAAAAACACTGGTTATTTCAGTGTCTTGGCCACCATGAATAGTGGTGGAATGAACACCGGGGTACATATATTTTTGTGAATAAAGGTTTTCAAATTATTTAGATAGGTACCTGGAAAATGGGTCATATAGTAAGTCTATTTTTTTTATTTTTTGAGGAGTTCTATACTTTTATTCTCTAGTGGCTAAACCAGCCTTTTCATGAAAGGTGTTATCTTCATCTTCACTATTTCCCAATTGTGGAAACAGTGCCTGTCCTGCTGTAAGCACTCAGTTAATATTGGGGTCTGACTGATAGTGACTTCTTATTATACCTTCTTTCTAACGGGACATAATTGATGCTAATCTTTACTTATGTAGCAATTCACAAAAGCTTTTTATATGTTATCATTTTAAAGCCTCTAATAGAACTGGAGGGATTAAGATATTTGTTATCTTTCTCATTTAACATTTGAATGATAAAGGTGTAGTCTAAAGATCCAGAACTAAAATTCAATCTACATTTTCTAACTGAAGACCTATGTTCTTTTACATAAGATACTATTTTAGGATTTTTTAAGTTTAAGGTTTTAGTTTCTGTTTATAATGGTCAACAACTCAATACAGCAGTAGGATACCACTTATGACAATGACAAACCAACTAAGTCATTGGTTTGATAATTAGTGCAGTATGTGATAGTATCCTAAAACAAGTGACATTTTAAATTCTTCTAGGAAGTTATCAATAGCATTTGAAAAATTAATATTGAAGTAACAGCAAGATATGCTCAAATGATAATAATAATGAATTACCAAATATTTTATGCATGACTAAGTTATTATTTTTTTTAAAGATTTTATTTATTATTTTTAGAGAGAGGGGATGGGGGAGAGAGACATCAATGTATGGTTACCTTTCACCTGCTTCCAGCTACAGATCTGGCTGGAGACCTGGCTTGCAACCTGGTTATGTGCCCTGGCTGGGAATTGAACCAATGACCTTTGGGTTTGCAGGCTGCTTGCTGCCTTATGCACTGTGCCATCAGCCAGGGCAGTTATTGTTTATAATTCAAAAAATTAAGTCTGACTTTATTTTTTATAAAAATGAGGAACTGGAAACTAATAATAAACTAAATACTTAAATCTATGAAAAAACTATTTTTAACGTCAATGTTTAATAGAAATCTAAAGTAAATTATGCTTCCAAATACCAAATTTTATTTTCCACATGCTAATTCAAATAGGTATGTATTTTGCCTAGCACCCCAGCATAGGCATAGATGGGCTAGGGGGGGTTTAAAAATACAAAACAAAGCAGTTCAACTGTGGATTTCTTATGAGATACAATGATCTAGTTACAAAATTTATAATGTAAAGGGTTTGCTATTTCATCTACCCCAAAAGCAATAATGTACTATTTATATTACTGGCCTGTGGGAGATTGATTAGCATAATATTTTACTATTCCCTTGTACATAAAGTATGACAATAGCTACAAAGTTAAGTATTAAGCTTATAAAAAGTGATATTTATCCTTTGCTTTTTCCCTAAAGTATCTAGAATGGTTGGTTCCTCAATATGAAAAATTTTCAATAATAAGAATGATTTACTATTATTATTATTATTATTATTATCCCTCACCCAAGGATGTATTTATTGATTTTGGAGAAAGATGAGAGAGAAAAACATCAATGTGGGAGAGAAGCATTGATAGGTTTTCTTTCATATGTTCCCCAACTTGGGATTGAACCTGTACCCTAGGTATGTGCCCTGAGCAGGAACTGAACCCACAAACTTTCTGTATATGGGACAGTACTCCAATTAACTGAGCCACCTAGTCAGAACAAGAGTAATCTGTTATTAATACTAAATTAAGCTGGATGACTCTCTACATATTGAACATAATGTGGAAAAAAACGTGATAAATGCAAAGGGTATAAATGCAAAGAAGTTCCTTCTTTCTTTCTGCTATATAGAATGCCATTGTGTAAATGTACCAAAATTTTTTGATCCGATCATCCACTGATGGGCACTTAGGCTGTTTTCAGCACTTGGCTATTGTAAATAGTGCCACTATGAACATAGGTGTGCATAGGTTCTTATGAATTGGTGTTTCAGGATTCTTTGGGTATAATCCAAGTAGTGGAATTGCTGGATCCAAAGGCAGTTCCATTTTTAGTTTTTTAAGGAAACCCCATACTGTTTTCCACAGTGGCTGCACCAGCCTACATTCCCACCAACAGTGCACCAGGGTTCCCTTTGCCCCACATCCTTGCCAACACTTGTTGTTTGTTGATTTGCTGATGATTGCCATTCTGACAGGTGTGAGGTGGTATCTTATTGTGGTTTTAATTTGCATCTCTCTGATGACCAGTGATGTTGAGCATTCTTTCATATGCCTCTGGGCCCTTTGTATATCTTCCTCAGTGAGTTGTCTGTTCAGGTCCTTTGCCCATTTTTTAATTGGGCTGTCTGTCTCCCTGGTGTTGAGTTGCATTAGTTCTTTATATATTTTGGAGATCAGACCCTTGTCTGAGGT
>PVIW01007108.1:0-77182 GCA_004026585.1 Noctilio leporinus | reverse complement strand
AGCACGTCCATCTGATGGGGGCAGGTCCATCTGATGGGGGCACGTCCATCTGATGGGGGCACGTCCATCTGATGGGGGCACGTCCATCTGATGGGGGCAGGTCCATCTGATGGGGAGCACGTCCATCTGATGGGGGCAGGTCCATCTGATGGGGGCACGTCCATCTGATGGGGGCACGTCCATCTGATGGGAGCACGTCCATCTGATGGGGGCACGTCCATCTGATGGGGGCACGTCCATCTGATGGGAGCACGTCCATCTGATGGGGGCAGGTCCATCTGATGGGGGCACATCCATCTGATGGGGGCACATCCACCTGCTCTCAAAAGCACAGCGTCCCGTCGCCTCGGGGCAGCAGCAACCGCCCACAACGGTGCTGAGGGGACGCAGGGCTGCCTTAAGCAGCTGAACGTTAAGTGTCGGAGTCGTTTAAAACGTGAAAAGGACTTCATTTTTAATAAAGGTAATTTCCTTTTTAACGGGACATGTTTCCAAACACCAGGATCACCGGGGAAGCAGCCGCTTCTCGCAGCGTCCTCCGTCCTCCGTCCTCCGTCGGGAGGGGCAGCCGGCGGGGCCCGGGGTGCACGCCAAGTCTTCGGCCCATCGCCGTCCGGCCACGGCACAAACCGCAGGGCACGGCTGCTGCTCACTGGTCTCGAACCTTCGCTCGCACACGTGCGGCCCCGCACGCTGCAGGGAAACGTAGCTTCGCGCTCTGCAACGTTTTGTTTTGCTGGAATCCCGTTATTTAAAATGATTTGCGTAACCTTATTTTCAGGGGCTTCAAATTTCACCATGAGCCTCGGGCTGACCTGAAGCTGGGCTCCCAGCCCAGGAGGGGACTCGAGCTCCGACCGCTGCACAGCTCTGAAGGGAAACCACGGGCTGGGGAGAGGGAGGCCGTGGGCGGGGCTGCCAGGCCGGCACGGGTGGGTCCCTCTGGCCAGGGAGCCTGCTGTGTCCCTGCAGGGAGGGCGCCCGACAGCCCGGACACACCCTGCGGCAGGCGCCGGAACCCGAGCGGCCGACGGCCCCTCTTACGTGACCCGCATGGCTGACAGGGCCCGGCCGCCGCCGCAGAGGCTCTGGGGCCCCTGCCTCTCTGCAGGCTGTGGGGGGACGGGCCCCACGCCCCGCGTCACTGCTGGGTAGGTCTGCAGCCTAAACCAGGGGACGACAAGGAGTCCTCTCTCCATCGCTGCACACTGTTAAATGACTGTTTTCCACCACCGTTGTAGACCCGCTATTTTCAATTTACTTAAACCACCCGTTTCTTGGAAACTGCAGATTCCCCCCGAAGGACCCTGTGGGCACACGGCTCGCGGCCGCACGCCCACACGCAGGGACCGTCCCTCTCGTTCGCAGGCCTTCTGTGACATGGAGACAGCCGGAGGGGGCTGGACAGTCCTGCAGCGGCGGCAGGACGGCAGCGTGGACTTCCAGAGGACTTGGAAGGAGTACAAAGCGGTACGCACGGTCGCCAGCCCTCCTGCGACAGCCCCCCTGTGACAAGTAACTCAGGGTCTGCACCTCCTCCACCCCAAACTCAAAACCGCCACTACCTGCGGTGGTTTCTAACTCACGGGCTCTTGGTGGCACGTCAGCCTCCCTGTGAAAGGGGCGCCAACCGCTCAGGTGGGGGCGCCAACGGCTGGGTGGGCTCCCCAAGTTGTTCTAATTAAGACCACGTTTCTCCCAGGAACCGCTGCGTTTCTTAAAACTGACCTTGGACAGATGGGTCCACATTCTTAACACGGGAGGCCCCAGTCTTCACAGGGCAGCCGAGTATTTCTGCTCAGTGTTGGACGGGACCCCACGCCGACTGGCGGCCAGTGGTTTCAGGTCCATGAGGATAAGCAGACGGGGAAACGGATCATACCCGGGGTTGGGGGAAACTGACCGCACCCCTGGGTTGACAGGGCTTCGGGAGCCCCGCCGGCGAGTACTGGCTGGGGAACGAGTTCGTGTCACAGCTGACCAACCGGAAACGCTACGTGCTGCGCATCCGCCTGGCGGATTGGGAGGGGAACGAGGCCCACGCCCTGTACGAGCACTTCCTCCTCTCCGGCGAGGACCTCAACTACAGGTACCGACCGCCCTGCCGCCCCGCCGCCCCCAGGCCACCGTCAGTGCAAAACCTGGGTCTTTGCAGCCTGCAGGTCAGCTTCTCTGGTTGTAAAATTCCACCTCTGGTCTCACAACCTGAGGGCTCCTCAGTGGGCAGTGCTGGGTCTGCCGCGCCCCGTCCTCCACGCGCAGGGGCAGCTCTGTGAGGACGGGGCGGGGGCTGTGTCCCGACTGCGAGCCGTTGGGACAACAGTGTGACAGACACACGCCCACAGGGCTGTTTCTCAAAAGGTTTTAAGTTGTCCATCTCTCCAGTTTAAATACCTCCGATTGTCATGTTCCGTCCCAAAGTCAGGGTGCGTGGCCGAGTTTAAAGTGGCAGAACAGGTGGGACGGCTGGTGGTGACGGGGACGTGGCTTCGCTGCTCTGGGCCACACCGCCGTCCGCCCAGCCGCGGGTGGTGCTCCCCGCGACCCGGACTCCCTTTCTGGCTCTCGAACGCCAGCAGAGGAAGACAGCAGCCAAGGCCTGGAAGCTGGGCCTCGAGTGCCTGAGCGCCAGGCCTGTAAGGAACGCGCCACAGGCACACGCTCCACGGGGAGGAACGCGGAAATGCATGTGCCGTGACCCATGACGGGGGTGCTGCAGCTGCCGCCCGAGGGGCTCTGAGAGGCCCCGCGGCCACTGGCTGCCCTGCAGGAGCCCGAAGTGCCCGTGGGAGCTGCACGTGGGGCCCAGAGCTCTGGGGAGGCACCTCCGTGAGGCCTGACGCAGGCAAGTGCAGCCGACGGCACAGCACACAGCCACCGTCTGGCCTGCCGTCCCACCCGCGTCTCGGCCAGGCCCACTTGGACCTGCTGCCCACAGAACCCGAGTCGCGTGGAACACGAACCGAACCCCGTCTCCCGGGGCTGAGCCCCGCCTGCCCCATGGCCACCTCGGCGTCCAGTGTCCCCAGGCCTGCACCAGGAAGCGCAGTCGGAGGGCAGAGCATGTCCGGGAGGACAGCAGTGCGTCCCGCAGGCGCTGACCTGGCCGCAGAGCAGCCCTGAGCCGCTGAGTCCTGTTTGGGAGGAGCAGGGCTCCCCCAGGGGGCCACACTGGGCTGGGTGACCGGACAGGTGCGAGGACCCCGGGCAGCTGCAGGGACCCTCCAGAGTGACCGACCCTGCAGCGGATGTTCAGACACGAGTGGCTACTGTTTCACCTCCAAGCTAAATATTTGGTCAACTGGCAACAGTTAGGAACCTACAGCAGAGGAAGGAAAAGAAACACAAAAACTGAGGATCAGGCTATTCACGAAGGGCTTACTAAACGGCTCATGACCCTCACGTGCTGACGGGGCGGTTCTCAGCAGCCCCTTCCTCTGCAAACGTTACGCTGATCCCGGGATGGGCCGTTTCACCAGGCCCCCTCGCCTGACGCCCACTCCGAGGACCGGGCAGGTGTCACAGCGGGCAAGCTGCCGTCCCAGAGGACACGCCAGCGTGGTGAGAGAACTGCCGTGGGACCCGAACTGAGAAAACTACCGTGGTTCAGGGCGTCCGCCCAACACGGCCGCTGGGCTCTTCCCGTAAATTCCCCCAAATGTTGGGACACTGAAAACGACGCCAGATGAGGTTCTTTTTACTGAAACTAAAAACCGCACATTAAAGTTCAACAGCGGGGTGCTTCTCGCGAACGCCCTGCAGCTCGGCAAGCGCTGCGGGTCCACGCGGGCTGACCGCCTGCGGGGGCCGCTGACTGACCCCAGAGCAGGGCCCGCCCGTCCGCCCCGCACTGGGGAACTGAGCTCGGGACGCGAGGGGTGGGCGCACTGTGAGCGACAGGAGGGCCTGGGAGAAGCAGGGTCTGAACCCGGGTGGGGAGCCCTCCCGCGGGACGGAGCGGCCGCGCTAGGGTCCCGCACGGAAACGCTGGAATTCAGGCAGCGCTGTGACGCGGTCTCCGGGGTGGCCACACGAGAGGCGCCCACCCCCGGGTGCTCACTGCGGTGCCTGAGGCTGTCCAGGCCCCGCCAGGGCCCCTCTCTCTGGTGACCCTGCAGGCCCGGGGAGAGGGCCCCCCACGCCATGGCCCCCTTCCTGTTTAGGTCAAGCAGCAGGAAAATAAACTGTAGGGCCCTGAAGCCTCTCGGATGCTGTGCAAGTATCAGGCGTTGACGGCTTCACGGAAACATCCCCCTTTGCCTGAGGGTTTGATGATAACTGGGTTCCTGTTTACAGCAGAGCGAACTACCCGCAGGGAAGCTACCTCGGCGCTAACCCGCGGCGTCGGGAGGACGCAGAGCCTCCCCTGCACCTGAACCAACTGACGCTGTTTCCTCCCTTTGCTTCCAGGATTCACCTGAAAGGGCTCACAGGGACAGCCGGGAAGATCAGCAGCATCAGCCAGCCGGGGACCGACTTCAGCACCAAGGACGCAGACAAGGACAGGTGCATCTGCAAGTGCTCGCAGATGCTCACGGGAGGTGGGCGACACCGCGCTGCGCCCTCTGCGCTGGCGGGGAAGGGCTCACGGGGCACAGGGCTGGCTGGGTGCCTCCCCGGGACCAGGGACGCGCAGACCTCAGGGGCAGACGCACCCACCGCCCCGGGGAGCTGGGCTTGTCCCTCTTTCCAGCTGAGTTGGAAGCAGGAGCGGATGCCGAGTGGGACCGTGCAGGTCCCTGCGTCTCCTTGGGGCCGTGCCGGCAGGGGTCCCAGCCGGGGAGGTGGCTGCACCTCGGTCTGCTTTACTGAAAAGGGGGAACGTTCCCGGTGGCAACCCGAGCAGGGAGAGAGCGTTACTCTAGTGCCGTTTTCCAGACATTAATTTACGTTCAGACCAAAAATTGTCAGCGATCTTTTTGAAAAGGATGTCATTACTACGTAGCAAATGAATTATCCTGCCCTTCTAGCAAATTCAGATGAGCTGTCCAGTTTAAGTGAAGGCCTTTGTTTCCAGGCTCTTCCTGTCCCCACCGTTCTGGGGACGCTGCGCCCCTACGGCCGGGATGGCAGCCGGTCACGTCAAGGGGGTCGAGTGGCTCCGTTCAGGAACTGAGGGATTTAGTGCTGGGAACCAACTGCTAGGAAGCCTCTCCCTCCCCAGGGTGTAAACTGAATACGTGGGACGGGTCACTAGCAACTGAGAGAAGAATTAACTGTGTCAAGTTAATTCTTAAGGCTGTGAGATCCTGACCAGCAACCAGGCCCTGTGACAGGCCCCCTGGGCGGGGGACACAGAAGTGGGGGGGCCGAGTGCGCTCACTCCTCACAGGGGCACCCTAGGAAGAGCTGCAGCCACAGCCATGATCTTAAGGGGAAAAAAATGAAATTCAGTTCATTTTCACGTCCTTAAAGGGCAACAGAAAGAACCGTCTGCTTTACAAGTCAGCCCTGTTCCGGTTCCCAGTGTGAGCTGGGAGCCAGTCCTCCCTCGCCCTGCCAGGGAGCTGTCACCCCCATCCGGCCGCAAGCGTCCCGTGAGAGCCAACGGAACGGGTGGCAAAGGCTGGGCGGGACCCACCCCGCGCTCTCCCCCTGCCTGCCGTTCCCACGCTGAACCCCGCCCCACGAGAGCAGGAGGGCGGCAGCGCCATGGAAACGGTCACGTGTTTGCTCCCACTGGAGTCCAGGGCTGAGGGAGGGGAACAGGGCCCCGGTGCCGCCCGGCCACCAGCCTAGGGACCAGTGAGAAGTGCGGGACGCACGCCGCCCGGGCAGACCTCCGGCCGCGCAGGGCCGACCACTTGGAAGCTCCTGAGTACAAGCACCTTGTCACACCCACGCGAACCCCAGCCGCTCAAGTTGTGGAGCTGCTGCCGTCAGGGGAGAATCTAGGCCCCCGCTGAAAGCACCGCTGCCCCCAGTCTGACAAGTAACGGAGCGTGACGTCAATACTGCACGAGAACGCATTTTTAAAGAAAAACACATCCAGGGACAACTAGAGCTGCCCGATACCCGTCTCCTGCCAACCCTGAACCGAGGCCGTGCACGCACGCACTCATCGTACTGCACGTGCCGCTGGCACCTTCACGTGGATGCACCACTGCGTCCCTCCCCACACAAGGTTTTGGGACTTCGCAGACCAGCGCAGGCAAACCCGCCCCTCCGGGTCCCTGCGGTTCTCAGCGAACGGGGGAGGCCCAGCCCAGCCCGGCCATGTGGACCCAGCCCCCGCCCTCTGCTGGGCCACAGACCCGCACAGCCTGGCCTCACCTCTCCTTCCGGGGATTTGCCTCGCTGCGCTGGGTCCTTAACGTGCAGGGTTACATTTTAGACAGAAGACTTTCCTTGGTGGGTGGAGGGAAGCCTGAAGGAGCCCAGGTCACTGTGCTGCTGCGTGGAAGGGACTTGCGGCTCATGAGAGCCACCGCCCAAGCCGGGTTCTGACACCCACACGTCCTCCTCTGGGCGTGGGTCAAACAGGGCTGGGGTGCCCCCGGGCCCGGCTACTGCTGCCGGCCCTTCCTTCCACTCGGCGCAGCACAGCTGCCGGCCCTTCCTTCCACTCGGCGCAGCACAGGGGCGAGAAAGCGCACACAAGCGTCACCGTCACAGAACGGGCCCCGCCAGGGGGCAGGGGTGGGCAGGGGTGGGCAGAGGTGGGCCCCCTCCTCCCGCCCCCTTCCGTACAAGCCCCACGCAGGAACCCCAGCGTGTCCTTACAGTGCAGGGGACGCGATGCACCAGTGGGCGCCTGCTCCCACTCCGCGGGTGCCGGCCCCTGACCCGTCTGTTTGTGTCCACAGGCTGGTGGTTCGATGCCTGCGGCCCCTCCAACCTGAACGGAATGTACTACCCGCAGCGGCAGAACACCAACAGGTTCAACGGCATTAAGTGGTACTACTGGAAGGGCTCTGGCTACTCGCTCAAGGCCACGGCCATGATGATCCGACCCGCGGATTTCTGACGCCCGCAGACCAAGGCGGCCTGGTCCTCTGCCCAGGACGCGATCCCGAAGCTCTAAGGACCCTGCTGCGTCCTGTCCCCTCCGCCATCCCAGATGGACGCACGGACACGGCCCGCAGCGGCTCCGAAGCAGAGTCTGGAGACTCCACCGCTCACACCTGCGGCCCCCGGCGGGCCAAGCGCGGCCCAGAGCGCCACCCCGGTGGCAGGACGCGCCGCAGACGCCCTGCGGGCAGCACTGGCGAGAGGCAGCTCCCTGTCACGGGAGGAAGGCCGCGCACGGGCCACCCGTCAGGAAGGAACTGGAAACCAGGCCGAGGCTGGGAGCGGACAGCCCGTGGCGCATCCTCTGGCCCTGCTGCGGGCTGGTCAGACCCGCGGTCCTAACTCGGCCACCTGGCCTGCGCTGGAAGGGAGGGAGCGTTCCCGAGGCCACACTAATACGTTCCAGGGCCAGGGATTCTAAGAGACGTGCGGTTATTGGCAGTTTAATAGCTGGAGAAGGAAAAGCAGAGTTAAAGCGTTTTTGCTCCTCCCTTTAGGTGCTTTAAATTCCATTGTGAAGTCAGTGTATTCACATCTGTGTCGCCCGCGTCCTTTTAGGTTAACGCTCAGTGCGCATTTCGGGTGTATGTGGTGAAGATCCAGGATCTCCCAAAGATGTATTCTTTTACTTTATGTAAAAACCATATTTTATTTGTTGTGTTATTTTTTGCTGCCTGACTGTTAATATGAAGGTATTTTAAGAAATTAAATATAACTTATTAGATGGCTACATTGAACTTTTTCAATAATTTACCATTCTGTGATTTGATTCAAAAACCACTGATGACGAAGAAAATCAGACACCTAACAGCAGGCCAGTCTTCACGGTCCTACTCACTCCCCTAACTCGGGGTCTCTGTCGCTTCCAGGAGGCGTATTCTAGGGGAGCAGGCCGACCGCAGGGTGTGGCTGAGAACGCCCTGCCTTGAAAACTTGCCCGAAGCAAACCTTCTCAAGTTAGACTCTACCCTGAAGTTATTTTAGGGAAAGATAATGGGCAGTAAATTACAAAACACGATCCACGAGCCCTTTTTAAAGTGTCCTGAAGTGCGAAGCCGCGGTCTGATGTTCGCCACACACAAACCTCCAAGAGCGAGGATGCGCGCCTGGGACCCCCAACTCCCCCGTCCTTGCTGCTGGGCGCGCTCGCGGACCCCCGCACTGGGTTTCTCACGCTGGCTCCTGACGCCACGGCCAGGAGGCGCAGGGCCACCCACGCTGACGTCGGTCTCACCTCGTCCTTTCCAGCCACCGCTGTGCCCTGCACTCGGTTCCTCCTCTAACTGGGGTGACCTCCCTGCCCCGCACACCCCCGCGTCATGCAGCCCGGGCCGCGGTGCTCCCCTCGCTCCGCTGCTCCGCACGCACGCTCTCCAGGCACGTGGGCCGAGCCAGGAACCCGAGGCGCCGGCCCTGCGCCCAGCGAGCTGCCCGCAGAGAGACGCGTTGCGGCTGGAGGGTGAGAGCGCAGGACCTACGGACGACAGGCAGAGTCCGGCAGACGCAGGGCCATCGCGAGCCCGACCAGGCAGGTTAAAGGGCGCCAGAGGTCAGCCACGCGCCCCTCAGAACCCCGGGCACTCGTGCACGGCAGAGAATGGGGGGGGGGGGGGGGGCTACACTTCAGTTCCTTACGTGGTATTTCAAAGAATCTGGCTGAGGAATATTTTCTCCCCTTAAGAAAATATTTATCAGGTTGACAGGAAAGCAAAGCA
The DNA here is from genome assembly GCA_004026585.1 of Noctilio leporinus. NCBI lineage: Eukaryota > Metazoa > Chordata > Mammalia > Chiroptera > Noctilionidae > Noctilio > Noctilio leporinus. Next base: position 68,456 of record PVIW01007108.1, on the reverse strand, counting down.
GTCATCTTACAAATGAAAACAAAACCACCCAATAACCTTGAAAGCCACAGTGATTCAGGCAGAAGTTGACTTCTGATCATGCGATAATCACGTGCCGTAACCGAACCGAAAACACACCAAGACTGGTCACAGGTAAAAGCTACCACTGGTCTTTCAGGTGCTAACCTTTCAAAGGGATGAGCTGCCACAAACCGGTTAACACTGAAACATCAAAGCCAGCTTCTGCACAATCCTGCTTCCAAGAAAACCTGAAATGACCGACTACAGATTTGTCCTCCGTCTTCAAAACAAATTAGAACTTGGAACTTTCCTGTTACCATTGGAAATGCTCCAAGTGCAGTCAAGCTGAAGCTGAGTTCAGGAAAAACACTGACGCGTACAGTCCACACCTGATGCTGGCTGCCCACCATTTTATTCCTATCGGCTGCGTCTCTATCAGCCGCGTCTCTATTCGGCCGTGACAGCGTTACGTGTTAAGGCTGTAAAAAGGCATAATACCACCTTGTCAAGGATCCAGTCCTCCTCATTTTTGTTCTTCTCAGTCCTACGGACTTCTGTAATTAAGACGTTTTTGAGAATGCACCCCTCACCATTTTTGCAGAACATTCTCACCTGTGTTCCCATAAACAAACAGATACAAAGTATTAAGTTCAGCCAGTAAGTCTTTTCCGTTACGGGCATCAGTGCTCTTGACTTAACAACGCTCGCTCTCTCGAGTCTACAGCTATCCTAATACTAATTTCTTGAAAATACCAAATGGTGTTTCCCACCACGAAATGACCCCCGACTTACCGGGGCTGCGGGGAAGGAGTCGGAAAGTTCAAACGGTTCCTCAGAAATCCAGTGACCCAGTTCCAAAGACCACAGCACCTGCAATGACAACAGAGAGCAGGGCCCTTAAACACTCACCGGGTTCTCAGTGGACACGCCATTCAGAAGGCAGAGCTGAAACAACGGGTCACTGGCCGGAGTCCACGCAGGGCGGGCCCTGCACCGCAAGGCGCCCTCCAGGCTGCCACCGTGTCGGGTGAATAGACGCTTGGTTGGGAGGTGCCACACGACAGAAATGGGGTGATGGCCCAATGAGGCCAAATGCTAGACAGCACGTACTGCTAAGCATATGAAGTACTCTCTTTCTTTCTGAATCCCCAGTGCCCCATGGGAGGAGTCATTATACAAAATGCTCTGTAAATATGCCACCATCTTGTTAATTTTAAAAAAAAGCATAATTAGATCATAGTCTAAACCCAAAAAGCAATCCACCAGTGTATGACTTTTATCTAACATTGGGTCATCTTCTGAAGAGAGTTCCTGGCAGCCTGTGTGAACGCCCTATACAGAATTTTGAAGAGGAAAATATCTCAAAGAAGTTTTCCTCCTCCTCCTCCTATTTGAACCCACATATTTTTAAGCGATCAAAGTAACATTTTCATTTTTATTCAACAATGCTTCAAATTCCGCAGCCATCTCTGCTCTATGACCAAACTCCACTAAAACCTCCCAAGTTTCTCTGCTCCAGTAGAATCCTACAGCTAAAATATGCCAACAATGACACGACTCATCCTTGTCTTTAGCTGTCATTTTATTTCTTGCATTCGGTGAACTCATTCTTTCTTCTGAGAGTCACCTCAGAAAGCTTCTGTTCCTGCAGAATTACAGGAACTAAGGCTGAAGGCTTGGTTCTGGTCATTTCTAAGGTTCAGAACCACCTGTGGGAAATTTCCCTTTTCTGACGGAGGAAAGCTAGTACTTATGCAACACAAGAGCACGATGCCAGGTTTCCCGGGGAAACGGTGCGGCAGGAAGAAACACGAGCGCAGGGCCGGGCGCCTGAGTGCTACGCCCCAGCACGGGCTTGGATCCGACAGACGCGTGTACTTACCCAGCTCCTGCCTCCGCCTGTCCCTGCGTCCACACCGCCCACGAGACCCCACGCTGGGTCCAGGCAGCGGAGCCATGCCCAGCGACGTCTGGGCTCTGCGGGGGGGCGCGAAGCCCAGCCGCAGGCGGTGGGAGCCGGGGGGAGGCCGGCTGACTCAGCCCAGGGGAGCGGGAAGGGCCGAGCCGCCAGGCGTTCAACCCCCGTGCTCAGGTGGGGGTGTCCAGTGCAGAGGGGACAGCACCGAGGCGGGACTCCAGGAGGAGCCCTCCCTGGCCAGGGCGCCGGGTGCTCGGGAGACGCGGCAGGAGGACAGGGCTGGCTGGACGTGCTGGGTAGGGCAGAGGCCCTGCAGCCACCCCCGTGCTCAGAGGCGTTAGCAGGGTCAGAGCTGCCTGCTGGGCAGAAAAGGCAGGACAAGGGAGCACGGGCAGGAGGGTGGGATGGGAGAGAGGCTAACTCGAGAAGACCTGTCTCCATCAGGGGAGGGCAGGTGGGCGGCACCCTGGGGACCCTGCCCGCGCAGGGCCATCTGTGTGGCACAAGCATCGCCTGTCTCCCGCCTTCCACTGCCAACATCACAGAAGTAACCAAAGCTTATCTTCTTCAGAAGGAGGTGCTAGAAATTTGGTAACTGCACTAAAATCATGTTTCCACCTGGCTCCTTCTGGGCGTTCATCTCACTTTCATCAGTCGACGTGCATTTTCAGAGGCGCACTGGCGGTACGTGTGGTTCCCCACAAACGCGCGCGGTCAGTCCAGGACACAGAGTGTAGTTTCACAACCAGGGGCAACGTGACAGAACAGGGTGTCCGAAACACGCCGTCCCTGTCCTGGTGGCTGAGTCCGGAGCCCCCCCGAAGTATGGGCGCCGCTTCGGTTCCAAAATCATCCACATGAAAATGTCGACTGACACAAACAGCCTCTTGGAGAAAATCTATGTTCCCCCAGTTTGTCCACCCCTAGTAAATGTTATGAAAATAAAACCATAAAGCGTCAACGGTACAATTTTAGTTGAATTACTCTGTTTCTCTCGGTGCCCTGGATGAATGTTGTACAGAGGTAACAGGAAACACAAATTTTGATAAGGATCAAGTCAGAAATACACTGGGAGAAAAGTGCACCCTTCCTTCCTTTAACATCTTCACTGGCCACTTATCTTCACCTTGGCAGAGCATTCAAAATAGGAGAAAACAGCCTGCAAGGTAGCAGTAAAGACTGTAAGTGACCTTTAAAATGAAATGCTAACCCAACCTATTTCCCAATACATCTGCTATAAAAATTATGAATGGTACAATAAGCAAGGAACGGGGTTGCAGGAGTGCAGAGGATCAAATCCCATGATGAACAGCCCTGAAGAGGAGGGCGGAATTACTTGAGCACCCGCTACACCCGAACATGGCATTCCCAACACTTCCCAACTGTGGCTCCCGAAACACGAACCTGGATGAGTGCAGGTGGGAACCACTTCCTCGCCTTATCGTCACGTTACAGTGACAGGTGAGACCACTCCCCTCGAGAAGAGGACTCAATGCTGATGGACTTAGACAGGCAAAGAAAAGCTCAAGTCTGAGGCCCAGGAAAGGGAGTCCACAGAAAGGTTCCAGGGACCTGCTCCGATCCCCAGGAGGACGGAGAAGCGGGTGCAGAACAGGGCCAGGAGCACTCTCCTACCCCTGGCCCGTGCTCCGCTGGAACAGGGCAGGTGAGACCGGCAGGCAGCTCTGGGGGCAGCAGAGGGGAGACCAGAGCAGCGTCCAGCACAGCCTGGCCCTGCGCACCAGCAAGTCCCTGGAGCAGGACACAGGCACTCTGTTCTGGGACAGCGCCCAGCCCGGGGGAGACTCGGAAACCGTCACTGACATACTCAGGACGCGCCTCCATCAAACACCGGGACACGCCACGCTACCGCACGCACTCAGGTCGCAGCTTTTCATGCCTCATCCCGCCACAGTTGCATGGCACTCGCCACGTCTCTGGAAGGATAGCACAGGCCAGACCGAACACGGGATCCCTGGGGTCACCCTGGTGACAAGTTGTGGGCAATCGCTGCTCTGCACACCTCCAGAGCACTGGTCTCCGGAGCAGAACTACCAAGGGGCTCGTGGGTGACGTCACCAAGAAAACGGGATTGATCATTTGACGTGCAGGCAGCTTTGAGAGAAATACAACCCTTTCAGAAATGTTTGCAGTGAATTCATGATGGGTACGTGGAAATCGAAGCAATCAAAAGAATTGTGAAAACCAAACAAAAATCACCAGGAAGGAGACAGAAACCACGGCACGTGGTGTGACTCACAACATAGTCATCCACACGCGATGACTCAGCATAGTCGCTCCCAGGCCGGGTCTGTCCCGAAGGCACTGGCCGCGCAAATGGTTTTCATTACACCGACAATGGCTGATACTTCCGGGACAGACCTCGTTTAAACCTTTCCACGAAAAATAGAGCCACACCGAGTAGACTGGACCGGAAGGGGGGCGTTAGTACGAGTAAAGACCACACAGTCGTAGTTTAATCTTCCGGTGAGGCCTACGGATAACGCCCAGAAGTGAAAAATCAAGAACTGGCCGGGAAGGCGTTTTATTCAGAACTCGGTAAAACAGCGGAAGGCTATTTTAAGAGTGGGAATCGGGTTGAGAAACAACAGGGCATTTTTTATTATGAGCCTCGTAACTTTTACTTGGTTTTTAAAAGATATTGTTTTGGAAAACTTGGACCAGGAGTTGCCTGACGGGCGCACAGCCGGCGCTGCCCTGCTGCCAACGGGCCCAGATGCGAACCCCGTGCCGGGAACGACCTGAAGCTCTAGCGCCAAACGGGCAGAGCCGGGGAGCTTAAAAAACACCGGGTTTCCCAACTCAAACACATACTCGCTCTCTCCTGGGGTTTTGGTCCTTTGATTTCTTTCGCGAGTTTTGTAGTTTTCAGCAAACAGACCCTGAAACTATTCTGTCCTGTTTAAAACTTAAATGTTTCGGTTTCTGGATGTGAAACTGAATGGGATTAAAAAAAAATTAAGTCCCGGTTGCTCGGTGCTAGTTCACAGAAACACAACTGCATTTTGCGTATTGACCTGGTACCCTCCAACGCTGCGGCGCTTTTCGGGGGTCCTGCCGGCGTTTTCCACGGAGACAATCACGCTTCCTGCGAGTGGGCAGTTCTGTTTCCTCCTCTGCCTGCAGGCGTTTATTTTTCTTGCTTTATCGCTTAGGACTAGCAGCAGTGTGGAGGGGGCAGCACTCACGCTACAGGAGTCTCTTTGGGGCGGGCGCGCTGCGCTTTATGACAGACCTGAAAAGCGTCTGTGTGGGAATTAATGTTTCTACGGGAAGCTCAAGGCTGCCTCTGCTCAGCTGTGCTTTTAAGTAAAAATGTAGACCTTTATCCGGCGCTGGTGCCGGCTAGCGGTCACAGGGCTTTCCTGAGCTGCCACCACGGCCCATCCCCTGAAGAACTAGAAAATTCCAAGTGACCCAAAGGACCACGGTGCACCATCACCAAAGGTCACTTTCCCACACAAGTTTCTCCCCAGCAGTCATGCTCATCTCTTAACATTTTCTTAACATCCCCCCAAGTTTTCTTCAGCTACTTATAAACATTAATTCACAAATAAGCAAGGTACCCTTCACTTTTAACTTCTCAAAACAATTAGTTTAAAGCAAGAAAAAATACAGAATTATTGAAATCTAGGGAGTGACGAGGAAAGTTACGATGAAGAAAAAGCAACCTGGAATGAGAATTGCAACTGTAACGTGAAGCTGGTTTAACGCACCTGAGAGCATTACCGATGGTGCTGGAAACGCCTGTTAATATTCAAATTCTTATCGTAGTTGTAACGTTAAGTGTATTCCAAGAACCTAAGTCGTCAGCTAAATTGGCCCTTGTTCATGGACCCGTCACCAAGGCGCAGCACCTGCCACGCACACCGGACACTGGTGAGGACGCAGGTTTAAAAAGAAAGGGTGCGGCGCTTTCTGGGGGAAACACGAACAACACTCTCTGCGTACAGAACACTCACTGAGTAAAAGCAGACCTGGCAGAACCCAGTGCCACGGATTCCACGCAGGGAACCGGCTGACGGCCGCAGGTAACTAGTCCGCTCCAACCTCTGCCAGGCGACTCACTGGGTCCACCTCGGCCCCGCCCGCCCTTCCACCAGCGGCTGCGCAGGTATGAAACCCACGTTCTGCATTTTGCTATTTTAAACTAACAGAATTACACAAACCATAATATTTTTCTCATCAGATTTTATAGGTTCTTCGCAGGAAACTGATGTTCTCAGACGAGGAACCTTGAAGAGAGGCTGGTCCTGTGGTGGTTCTGACTTTTTGCTAGAGGGGGTGTATGTGTTCCTCCCCCGTGGGACAGGGCAGTGCGCCCAGCGCCCAGGCTCTATCTGGGTCCAAGTTCAGGAGGAAACATCGGGCTACCTACAGTATCATTTTCACAACGAATTACAGGGGTGCTTGTGTCCTGAACACTTCGGAGCCAGAAGTCAGAGGAGGCCTAGCGGTTGGAAAAGACCAACTCGAACTGGCGAGGCTTCAAGACAGTCACATTTGTTCCAAAATAAGCCATTCCTCTGTGTCCAACTCATCGTAGGAACCAAGAAATACATCCTGTAGTTCCATGAACTTATGTTAAAAATACAAACCTATACAGTTGTAACTTTTCACACGGAGGTGGAACCCACCTAATCGACAGCAGACCCGCAGGCGTGGGCAGTGGGCACACTCTCCGTGGTGACCATGGGAACTCACCCCGCACCCACCCGGCACCTGCCTGCCACCCTGTCAGCCTGCAGACACGGCACGTGACAGGCCCGAGCAATGTCCAAGGCTCCTTCAGGTCAGGACCCGCGTGGAGGTGGGAGGCCGGTGTCCAGCAGTCACAGAGTGCTGACAGCGTAGCTAGAGAAGGAACAGCTCAGAGCACACAGCCTGGCCTGTCACACAGCTGGGTCAGGGCCAGGGGGCCACGCTGTCCACTTGCCCCTCATCCCTCAGACACGAGTGAGGACCCAGGCGTGCGTCCCGAGGTGGAAGGCACGCCTGTGCTCTCGGCCATCTTGGGAAGGAGGTGCTGGGAAGAGCCTGGGCGAGGAATGGGCTGAATCCTAATTCAGAATTCCCCCTTTTTACGTACCATGATGGGCAGCATGCACGAAACCTGAAGCAGTGTTCCGGACTTGGACAGACCTGAGCCTCAGTGTCCCCAGAGCTACTACTATCCTCAACAGGTAGGAGCATGTGTCTGTCAGCCACCAGGGTGCAGCCCAGAGGCAGTTCTTTTGCCCAACCTTCCTCCCCACCTTCCTGGGCAGCTCGGGGTCCTGGACCAGCAGCCACATGTCACCAGGGAGCAGGTGGCAAAAAAAGGTAGGGACCCAGGCACATGGACTCAGGACCCTCATTTTAGTAAGACCCCCAGATATGCACATGTTTTTAAGGCTTAAAATGCATTGCCAGCTGTCTCAGAGAAAGTGGCCTGGAACCAAAACCTTACCACAGCCTGTTCAACAGACAGAAGAGAAGCCATCAGTCCCAACATGAGTAGTCAGGGACTCTTCCCCTTTTCAGACCGAAGCTGACCGAGACTCAACACCGGACAGTTAAGAGGCAGGAGAGGCTGCCTGCTGATACACGTGCCCACGTGCGCACAGGACACGCAGGCATTTCCTTCGATGTACCCAGGCTGTCACCCAGGCTGCTGGGTCATTCTTGCATTTGAGACCTTTGCTGCTCACCCTTTGCGGAGCAAAGCCGGGTGACCCATCTGCTCCAAGCCCGCTCACATGCAAAGCCCAAACTCCTTTATAAATAACACAGCTTGTGTTTTCCTTATCGAAAGGAAAACAAAGGAATGCATACGACACATTCCAATGTAACTAAAATAAATAGCAGAAACATCACTTTGCTTTAAGAAAACAAAGTAGGAATTATTATTAACATCACAGGCAATAATCCAAATATTATGGCAGCTAAGGGCAATCACTGTTTTTGGTTCTTCTTTCCGTGAATTTGAATTAAAGAATTTTTTCCCCGGAGTGTCAAGTTTTTATTCACTCTCCAAGAGACGAGAGGGGCATGGTGTGGAGAGTCACGCCAGCCAGACTTTTGCTTTTTTAGGTGAGTATCAGGCAACCTGATTTTCATGAATTCTAACACGGAACGCAGGAATACATGCACACTTTTGTAATTCATAGTGATTACGTTTCCACATGGCATTTTTAGCCTATCAGGAGAATTGAGATTTGTAAAAAACAAGTAAGTCTGTTGGTCACCCATCTCCTTTATTCCTTCAGCAAGCATGGAGGCCCACGGCCCAGGGCTGGCACCGGGCGTGTGAGACAGGCCAGCACCCCCTCAGAGCTGTGCGGAAGCCACCCTGGCCTTGCGGCACAACGTTGCCAACTGCACTTTGAAAAATGCACGTGTTTCCTGCAACCCAGTGCTTCTCCCCCAGCCCTCCGAAAACAGACGCCGTCAGGAAGCCTCGTTCGCAGAGGCTCAGCTGACAGAGGGGAGCTGTGCCGCCCCTTGGGAATAGCGCTCAGAAACCGAAAATGACCGGCCGGCAACAGTTCCCGGAAACGCACCGAATGATGGAGGCTGAAGGCCACTCTCCGAACGCCCTGGGGAACAGCGTGGCCAGTCCCGGCGAGGGCTCCACGCCATCACCGAAAGCAAGGGCGCCATCACCGAAAGTGGGAAAGGCAGGGTAACAAAGGCGACACTTTGGGCCGAGTGTCTTCCCTAAACTAAGATTTAAATTTGTGACGCAGCTCAACGTGGACTAAGACGCGGTCTCCGGGTTCCCAACCCTGGGCGAGGGAGAAAACCTGGCAGCCCCTGAAGGCCATGGTTTTGAAGAGGCCGGGCAGCGGCCAGTCCCTCCTGGAGCCAAACCGCTTAATTAGCTGATTTTCAACCTTATCCATTCAAACTGTTTCCCTTTGCTGAGAACAGCGGCACTGACAACAGGGAACATGCAGAATCTGCCAACGTGCCTTTCCAAATAAAGAAGAAATTAAAGCTGGATTGTTATAAAATCACCGCTTTTTTTTGATAAACTAAGCAGACCACATACAAACGTCTAATTCTAAAGAACTGCTAGAACAAGAACTTTCCAGAGACACCACACAAACCCTGAAGTAAAAACGTCCTCAGTCATGTTTGTCTTGGAGGCAAGGGGACACGGCCTGCCAAACGGGACACGTGAGAGCCCCCCGACCGCTCTGGTGACCAGGAGGGAGGGAGCGGCCACAGAGGGCCCCCTGCACAGGCAGAGGACCCGGGGTGCCGTGCGGACGCCCCACTGCAGTGGGTCTGTAAAGAAGTGCAACCTCCGGGGCGCACGGCCCGGCTGCCAAGTGTCAGGTGGGCCTAACATGCCTGAGCTCCACACACCATCTGCAGGGCCTTTACATGCAGCATGACCATGACTGTCCCCAAAAGGTCTGTCACATTGGCGACTGAACTTCTTGACAAAATTAGAAACAGACCCAGCAGAGAGGCATCCCCTTGTCCTGTGTAAGACGGGGTCCCCCAGGGAGCTGCCCAGAGTTCAGCTGCGGATGTTTCTGCCCTGGGAGGTAGGTAGGTCAGCAACAACCAAGGAAACCAGGCACGGAGCAACGAGGGCTCTCGGGCCCCCAGGGCCGGCAGCCAGGGTCTGTCCCCCGCTTCCCAGGACTGGGGCACCTTTGGTAGGGCCTGCCCAGCAGAGCTTTCACAGACGGACGCAACCCCACCACTATTCCCCTCGAAGTCGAGGGGCCGCTGCAGGCACCTGCTCCGACAGACATGGACAAAGCCAGAGAGCTTTGCCTGGAACTGTCCTGCAACCCATTTTCCTTTTTCACTGTTTCCACATGATTCTCCCAACTGTTAAAAAATATCCAAGGCCTCGATCTTGTGTCCCAAAGTGTGTCTCCCACTGCAAAATAACCATGTCCACGTGGTGCAAATCTGACCTTGTCAAGACACCAAGAACACAATGGAAGCAGGTGGGACCTCTAAGCATAGCACACATGCCTGGATTTCCTCATGTGCACACGTGTGCTTTCGGTGCAGCCACTTCACCAGCAACCACCTTGCTCCATTCTCCGTCTGCGAATGACGTTGTGTTCTGTCTGCCGGGAGAAGGCAGGAGCAACCTTTAAACCTGTCAGGTCACCCCTTACAGAAGGACGTGGCTTAGCAAAGGAAGAATAGCTTTAGGTTCCGAGGCAACCGCGTTACCCTTATTTAAGTTGCCGGTTCCTGGAAAGAATTATGCTGAGTGAACTAAGAAAGACAAGCACTATGTGACTGCACTTACATCTGGAACCTAAAGAGTAAACAAAGGAGACAGAAACAGGACAGACGGACGCCCCAGGGGAGGGGGCTGCGGCCCTGGAAGGTAAAGGTAGGGAGCCGCTCCCAACCATCCCGGGGGGGCCAAGCATGGCCCAGGAGAGCCAGTGACCCCGTGGGAACTCAGTGCGGTGCCAGGCAGGGGCTGGAAATACTGGGGACCTTGTAAAGCTTAGGGCTGTTGGAAGGCTGCTGTACACCGGAAACTCAAGAAGGGCTGCAGCCTTTACAAAATGAGTGGTACAATCATGCTGCTGTATGTAAAACGTGCACTTGGACACTGACCCGGAGGCCTGGTGCATGGTCACGCGGCACTAACACGGAGGTCCCTCGGGCTCCTCGGGGGTCCGTACCGCCCCACCCGGGGGTCAGGCCTTGCTCCCCTCCAGCCTCGTCCGTGGCCTCTCATCAGGAGGGAACGCCGGCGGCTTCAGACGCTGGAGGCCCAAGGCAAGTGGCTTCATTTTCCCTGCAAGCATTTATTTCTCCTCTACTTCTCCCTGCCATGCTGTCCCCTCCAACAGGCCAGCTCCGCAGGGTGCAGCTCCTCCTGCCGCCCCCTGGCCCGTGGGTGCACCCCCCTCAAGCTCCGTCCCCAGCGGGGCTGTCTTCCTTCTGCGTCGTTCTGAACTTGAAAACCTGGTCCTTACATAAGTCACACCGGTGAATAGCCATCAGCCCAGGACACACGGGACAGTGGCATTGCTGCTGCTAGGGACTGAGCCGCGGCCCACCAGGTGGGTGGGCGGCCTGTGTATCCAGCCACCACAGGGTTTGCTGCCAGGCGTTTGCTGCCAGGCTGGGGGTTATCATGGGCCAGGCCGCTGCAGATGCTCCCACAGGCTTCGGGGTGAGCAGAGGCCACCAGTCCTCTAAGGAGCTGGGCTGCTGGGCCTGCGGCCAAGTGCACAGGACACGTGACACTTCCAACCTGTCCTGCAGAAGGGCCACACCGCCCTCCACTGGCAGCAACAGGACATGGCACCCAGGAACCTCGCTGCCTCCCAACACAGCCACCTCCCCAGACATGTGGCAGGGCCACCCTGGGCCTCTAATGACAATGACGCTGAGCAGCTCCTCACGTGTTTTGCCATCTGCATCCCTTAGTGCTTAAAAATATTTTAGGTCGCCCTGGATGGTACAGCCAGTGGATGGAGCACCGGCCTGGGAACCCATCAGTCGCTGGTTCAAGTCCCTGTCTGGGCACAGTCCTGGGTTTCCAAACAGGTCCCCGGTTGGGGGCGAGTGAGAGGCAACCACCCTTTCTCCCCTCCTCTCTCTAAAAATAAATAAAACCTAAAAAAGTATTTCAGGTCAATTTCTCGGTTGTTTTCTTGTTTTTTGAGTCTTGAGACTTCTTTACAGGTCCTGAGCACCAGTCCTCTGCCACCTGCGCTCAGCACGGATGTTCTGGTCTCCGGAACACCCTCGAGAGGTGGATCTTTCCGTGCACACCCGGCTTGGCTGCTACAGCCAACCAGCTCCATCTAGACTGAGGACACGAAGACTTTCCTCCGGGGCTGGCTCCTCCCCTGGCATTTCACACTTCAGGCCAGAATCCACGTGGCTGCGGCACCGGTTGTTGAAAACCACATCCCTCACTCGGCTCCCTTGTCCAAACCAGCGGCCACCGGAGCGGGTCTCCTCCCGGCTCTCCGCCGGTTTCAGGGAACGCAGGCAGGTCTGCGCTATGGACAGGGGCCCCAGCAGAATGGGGCGGGTGGGTCCTCGGGGGTCCCCGGGACCCTCAGCAGGCCCTGGGCGCAGCTCTGGGGTGAGCAGGGGGCGGGAAAAATAGAAACAGCAACAAACAATGCCAGTTTCTATGAATAACGAAAGCACTGACCTTTAATTCACAGCCATGAAGGCAAACGAGGCTACAGACGAACGTGCCTAAGGCAAGATGTACCCCGACAGGATTACATGTGGACGTCTGGTCCTGAACAAATCCACCTGTGAAACCGCCACTGCATTCCCGGGTCAAGCCCAGCGGCGCACGTGACTGAGAACCCGCGTGCGCCCTCCTTTCCAAGTCCGACCCCGGATCTCCTGGAGCCGAGCGCCCCCGCGGTGCCGGCCCCCCCCCCAGGTCAGCGGGGCCCTCGGGAGGCCCCTCCGCCCCCCCCCCGCCCGCCCGCCCGGCTCACCCACTCGTAGGAGAGGATCCAGCAGCCGCGCGCCAGGCCCAGCAGCACGTTGAGGGTGCGCAGCGCCCGGCCGGCCAGCACGTGCGTGGTGCTCTCGCCCACGTCGCGGGCCACGGAGAAGCCTTTCAGCGCGGCCACCACCCGGAGGACGATGCTCTGCTTCCTGGAACCAAGGGGGAAGGGTCAGCGGAAGGCTCGCCTCCTGCCACGGACGCCGCGGTCAGCACACGCGCCTCTGTACACACCTGGGTGCCGGGAACGCCGCTGCTTGCGGGGCGGCGCCCCACCTCCCTCGCTTCGCGCCCCTAACCTGAGACCTGGGGCCGCCCAAGACCCTCGGGCCTCCCCCACCGGCCTGTCGGGGCTCCGTGGCGCGCCGGCTGCGGCCCGGGTCCACCCGGCTGCAAAGCGCCACACCCGACACGGCAGCACGTGCGGCCTCCTCCGCACCGCAGACTCGGCGGACGTGCGGGGACCAGCGGGACCAGCGCGAAGCGAGTTTGTCTGCAGACCGCAGGGAAGCTGCCCGGAACGCCCGGCCACACGCGCCGACGCCCCGCCCCGTGCCCCGCCCGCTCACGCACAGCACGCACAGCACGCACACCCCGAGCCCGCGCACGCAAAGCACGCACGCACGCAGCCCCGCCCCGCGTACTCACTCTGGCGGCAGGCTCGTCATGACCAGGGTCCTCGTCGGCTGGAGGTGGCAAAAGAGAAGGAACGAAAAACAAGATGAAACGCTTTTTCTCACAGAAACACTCTGTCGCCCGAAAAGCCGCCTCGTTCAAGATACACGTGAGCATCCGTCTCAACGAGCCTCCTCCCTGCGAGCCGCCGCGCCCCCTTCCCGCCCGCGCCCGGGGCTGCTGCAGGCCGCCGGGACGGGGACAGGGCGCCGGGGACAGGGGGACGGGGACAGGGGTCAGGGACAGCCCGTCCGCCGCGGGGCTCTGCGGGGTGGCCCGGCGACCGGCGCACGTCTGGGGCGGCGGCGCGGGGAGAGGGAAGGGGCCGCGAACTGCCTGGTCGGCCTCGTTGCAGCGAGACGGAAGGAAGCTGCAGCCAGACGCGCGCGCTCGCTTCAGAGTGACAGAAATGACACGTCTGTGACCCGGTTTGGGTTGGTACCGTTTCAGAGGTGAGCCGCGGAGCGCGAGAACCCGCACGTGCCGCGGGGAGGCGAGGCCGGGCGGACCCGCAGGACGAGTCGGGAGCCGCACGCCGGCCGCCGCGGCTGCAGCGTGTCCAGGGAGACCCGACCCCAGGTAAGAAAACGAGCGCGCTGCGTGCCTCCCTCGCGTTGCCCCCTCGTTTGCCGCGGCCAATTCTGTGCTCTGAGCTGGGGTCACTGCAGAATATTGGGGCTGAAACCTTTACTTCCTGATATTAATCTTCTTGTACGGTAAGTTTCCTTCCTTATGTCATTTTTCCCCACGCCCGAAATTTGTTATAAGGAGAATTAGAAACTTTTAATACGTAGGTGGCTTTTCTGAAAGTTTCTTTCTGCAATACCCGTCGCCAATAATACGTTCACACTGGCCGACAGGACTTCGGTGCCAGTTTTGAACACTCGTACGAGTACGTTCAGGGTAGAGCGGAACGTTGGTGGTAAAGCACGAAGCACACCCAGTAACAGCGAGTTGCAGGCCGCCCCCCGAAGGTGCTGCACCTCCGCCTCCCACCCCGTGCTCAGGAGGGATGCGCAGAAGGGAGCGCAGAGGGGGTGAGGGCCGCAGTGGTGGCCGCAACGGTCAAAAGCACTTCCGCTCAAAAGCAGAGGGAATGGCGGCATCCCTGGTGCACTCAGCCAGCGTCCGGGCCCTGAGCTGGGCTGCGCTACGCGCCATGCTGTCTGCGTCCCAAAGGGCTGGTGGGCACGCGGGCACCGGTGGGTAACCAGCAGCTGGGCACCTTCTACTCAAGTTAAGAAACTTGTAGAAACGTGAGCATTTGATCTGGCGCAGTGTCCTAGCTTCCGTTTTCCTGTTCTCTGACACCCTGTCCAAATGAGTGCTCTGGGTCATGCAGAGCGTGGGGCCCTCCATTTCTCTCAGCCAGCAGCAACCACGGCCCCCAGCACCCACGGGACCACCCGGCTCGGCAGAGGGGACTCCACAGCAAGACCTAAAAACAGTCACCTAGGGGAAGCTGTCCAGTTGATGACTTAACCGCAAACACATTTGCTGAGGAACCTAGTATTTTTTATTGAAAAGAAAGGATTTATGGGTTTGAGACAGGCAGGATGGAGGAGGGGAAGGTGGGGGAGGAAGAAGGGGGAGGCGCATCCACGTGCAGCTCCACTACTGGTGCATCACGGCTGCACCCGCGATGAACCCGCAACCCCGTGCGTCGGGGCGATGCTTGAACCAACCAAGCTCCCCGGCCAGGGCTATGAGGACAGGGCATTTTGAACAAGAAAAAGGTAACAGAAGTAATAGGATAAACCGCAGGACTTTGGAGACCTCCCCACGGTCCTGGCATTAACCTAGCACCCAGCGTCCTCCAGGTCACCAGCGTTTCTCTTCCTCCGACACCAAGAGGGTCTCGCTGTCAGGGACCCCGTCGTGAGCTAAGACCCCAGACATGATGGAACTGCTCAGGTGGGTTCTCAGAATAAAAAAGGTTCAACCAACTTGATAGACCTGAAGTAAGACGGGTTAGAAACACAGTTCCCTGCGACAGCGAAACCTTTCCAACGGGAGGGCCGCTCTCAGGTCCCACAACGCCTTACTGAATCATACCTGTTTCAGTCTCTCAGATTTTAGTGCGTCTCTTAACAGCCAGTGGTTTGTACATCCATCTTAAAATTCCCTTCTGTGGACTAGGTCTTTTCCCTGCTCTTTTCTTAAAAGGATTTTTCTGCCTCTACTGTAAACAGCCATCCACCTTCACCACTACTTCCAGGAGCGGCTCTGAAACACCTCCCTGGGCTGGGTACTGGGCACAGCTGGACGTCAGACAGTCAACAAGCAGCAGCCCAAGTGGACACAGAGCTGCTGAGGATGGGGCAGGGGGGAAGATTCCTCAAAAATAACCAACCAGCATGTTAGAGGAACATGTGACTGTAAACGAGCAACAACAGGTTATAAAGAAGAAACTAAGGGGAGTCAGAAAGTGAAATCATCAAACAGACTTCATAACAAATATACGTATTACGAGCAAAGAAATAAGAGAAGACGAGTAACTTCGGTAGAGAATGGAATAACTTTTTAAAAATCCAAATGGAATTGTGAAAACTCAAATACAGGAAGTAAAATTTAAAAACTCAACCTGCAAGTTTATTCTCAGAACAGATATGTAAAGTGGGAAGGTGAAGAAAAAATGCATGAGAAGACCCCGAATGAAAGGAGACACATGGGACAGGCGTGTTTGCAACTCAGCAGGCTGGGGACCCGGAGGACAGACTACTGCACATGAGGAGGACAGCGGGCCAGGCATTCCCAGAGTGGCATGAACACGGAAGACCGGGACCCCGTGGCCAGAGCCACCAGGAACTCCTGGAAGCCAGGATGGGGCCCCCCCGCCCCGAAAGCCGGCCTGGCCAATGCTGGTGGCTCTTTCCGGAGGCACCAGCGTCCCTCCCCGCTGCACCCCGTACCGACTTTCACTGACCGGCCAGTGGCAGGAAGTCGTGTCCCTGTCCCAGGAGGGACCAACCGCTCCTCCCTGTGGCCCAGGCAGCAGGAGCTGGTCAACCTGGGGACTCTGCTGTCCCTGCTCTTGTCCTTTGTCCCTGCTGCCGGGAGTGCACTATCACCCCTCCCCGGCCACAGAAACGAGGCAGGACGAGTGGCTCACCTCAAGTCTGAGAACCGAGCGACACACTGAAAAACCAACAACTTGCCAGCCTCCCACTGCTCCCATTGGGTGCCCCCAGCGCTGCAGGTGGAGTGCCTCACGCACAAGGGATGGGTGCGTGGGTCCCTCTCCCACATTGACGGCAGAGCCAACCGTCTGCCTGCGAGGCACCAGCGGCACCGCTGCGAACAAGAACCAGGCCAGCCCTGGGCCGCAGGAGTGCCAGGCCCAAATCGGGTGCAGCTGCACTACCCCCCACCCACCCTGAACCCCGAGTCACACACAGCAGCGTTGGAGGGTGAACGCGGCTGCACTGCCCCCCACCCACCCTGAACCCTGAGTCACATGCAGCAGCGTTGGAGGGTGAACGCGATCTCCCACACACCGACCTTCTGGTCCTTCCCTCTTCTCTTTGACTCCGCCTGAGGTGGAACGAGGTCCGCGTGGTCGCTGCCCGAGCCTTCCAGTCCATCTGCACGAGCGGGCCCACCTGCAGCACCTGCAACCCAAGTGGATGGAAATGAGCACGTGGCATGGGGATTCCTAACACACGTCAGATGCAACCTCAGTAGTTACGCTTCTGCTCACACGCCAAGCGTAGGCCTTTCCAGCAGGCCCTGCCTACTTCCTGCTCGCTGAGGCCGTTCATTCCGATCCAACACCCCACGTGAGCTGCCCAGCTGGGGCCCAGAAACCACCGTGCCTCTCGGGGGTCAACATGCTGCCCCCGCCCCCGCACAACCCTGCCAGTGAGAACAGGTGCCTACCCCTCCAACTCTGATTCTGAGTGGAAAAACCCTCGGAGCCCGTGTGGCGTGAGGAACGTGCCGTTGGCCCAAGCTCCTCGTCTGCACCTCTCCTGCCCCACCACCTCACTCCTGTCCTTTAGCTGTCACTCCAAAGGACACGGAGAACCCCAGCCCCACCTCTCTGGCCTTGGTGGCTCAGGCAGAAGGCCACCTGGAAGACAGGTCCCAGCCACAGCCACCCTCCCTGTTAACCCGCTTGGCTGTGGTGCACTGACCTGTCAGCAACACCACACGGCAGGGTGGCCGCTGTAGGCAGATGCACAAGCGTCCACATCCCTGGCGGCTTACCACCCAACGGACAGTGCGGACGTAGATGAGTGCATACGGCAGAATCGACTTAAGTACCACCAGAAACTAAAATACATGTTACACTGAGTCCGATTGCACTGCAGATACTTGAAATAAAATGGGATTCTGCAATGAAAGATACTCAGCTTGGGGAGGTCTGACCTGAAAGTTTTAACTCCTTTCAAAAACTGGGTTCTGGAGAAGTGAAAACAAGACGCAGAACAAAGTTGAGTATTTTCTTGACCTGAACAAACTAGTCATTGGCACCTTGGACCCTGAAAATGTCAGGTTCTGGGCCCCTATAAACTCTCACACGGGGAGGGACCCCACGGACCCCTCCATCTCTTCAGTGAGGAGACAGTGACTTTCTAATGGTTCTCATCCACATCCCACCCAGTCCTGCCTCAAGCCCAGCGACGGCCTCAGCTGGCTGGAGACCCCACCTGGCGCAGGTAGAAAGGCATCTGCACTTGACAACCTGCTCTAAGGCAGCTACGCCAAACCCCTCACTTTCACTCATTTTCAAAGTAACATGATCCATCATCCATTAACCATCTGTGTAGCCACATCCCCCCGCGTGCAGCCCCTGCGTCATTGCTGTGTTGGCCTCTGCACCACTCTGGCACTTTCCACTGCAGGACACTCGTACTGGCCACGTCCTCAGGCTGAACTGGGACTCCAGCCCACCCAGGCCCGGGACCCACCATCACCTCTTCTGAGAAGTCCTCCCTGACTGCCTGCCCTTCCGAGTTTTTCCCATCCCGCACTGCGCCGCGTCCCACCCGCTCCCCGGCACAAGACCTTTAGGAGGGTGCGCCCCCATCTGCTGTCCTCCCGGAAACCAGGGGGACGGGGGGGCGGGGTGTGCCAGGATGCAGCCCGTGCACAACAAATAGCTATGAAGTGACCTAGGACAAGGAGGTGGGGGAGGGGGAGTAAGAACAGTTTACTCTTTCTAGGAATTTTGTTACATTAAGCACGTATTGGTGTATTGTTTATAAAATCAGAGTAAAAGTTTAAAAAGAAAAGTTAATTTAGAAGATTATTCCTTGGAAAAAGCCAGAGGAAATTCTCTCCGTCTATTCCACTCTGCCAGAGTCTGTCCCCAGCTCTCCTGGGTGCACCTGCCGGACATAGCAACAGGGACAGGCCCCAGGGCCTGAGGCAGACTGGAAGGAAAGGCCTTTGCCCCAGTGCCCAAGGGCGGAGGGGCACAGTGAGGGTGCAGCGTGGTCTGGCCCCCAGCCCAACCACAGGCACGGCAGGCATGGGCACAGCTGTGGGGTCAGTCCCCAAAGGGAGGTGGCGCATCAATGGCTGGACGGCCTGACCACCGAACTACAGAACAAGAGCTGGGTTTGGACAACACAGGCCCCTCTGCCCTCAAATGCTAGGACCCCTGTCCCTCTGGAAAGACAGGTGACACCAAAAGCTATTCCTGTACTGAGCACCGACCTTATTTCTAGCTCTGAGCCACGCCTGCCTGCACCCCACTGTGTGACACCCTCACCTGGATCGCTGAAAGCCGAGTCCCCCAGGAGGCTCGGCGCTGCCCTTCCCCTCCCCTACGGGCCCCAGGCATGCTGTCCACCTGCTCCCTCCGGGACAGACCCCCTCGACACCACATGGCTCCAGGCCGCCCCACATCAGAGACCAGCTTCGCTTCCGTCCCTTCACACCTGCGCATCACTCGGATGGGCACAGGGACCACCGAGATCAGCACCAGCCCTGAGGACACCTCACCCTCCCTGCCAACCCCTCTACACAGCACGTGCTTTCCATGAACTGCAAGCCGACAATGTTAGTGTGAAAACACATACTAAGCCTAATGGAGTATAAAATACAATTTATTGTCAAATTTCTTATGTTTTCAGGAAACCAAGATGTAAAAATTACATTAGGAACACAAAATTCTCATGAAAGGAATTTGGGGAGTTTACTTACACCCAAGGAAAGACCCACAGGACACCTACGATGATTGGAACCCCGTAACTTTCCACCTGGGAAGGGGGTAAAGTGCCCGAGGAGCAGAGTGAGGACAAAAAGTAAACTTGGTCTTAGTGGAAAATCAGACTGCATTTTGATTGCTGAAACCTATTTGTGCTTAAAATCGGGAAAATGTGTTAATTTTGCTACCTCCGTACAATTCCACAGACGTTAACATGGTTACAATGAAATTACAGACGGGGTGAATCTAGTTAAACGATACTGCTTAAGGCAAACAAAAGTCTCACAAGGCTCGACATGGAACTGACCTGTCTTCAGAGCTACCGATGCCCCAGGGTCTTCCCACCTCCTCCTCAGGCCCCACACCCTGACCACGGACAGGAGCGCATGCCCTGCTGCTCCTGCTCCTGATGGGGTAGGTTCCCACCTCACCACCAACGGGAAGGCCGGAAACATCTTCCTAACGCAGTCGGATCCCGAAATCCCACAGGGCACTGAGCCACCTACCTCTACAGAGCACACTAGTGCAAATACCAAGCCCATCCTTTTATATTTGAGAGAAAGAAATATTTAATTATGACAAAGTTGCGACCGATGGAAAGGTCACTTTCTCAAGCTCCCGGAACAGGGACCCGAGGACCCAACACCCCTGCAGCTAAGCTTCCCCCCGCCAGGACGGCTCCATGTGTCAGTCACCCAGGGAGCTGAGCGTGAACCACGGACATTCACCTTCAGGGGTGGCCCTCGACCTGGGCGCCGCGTCTTCTTTCTGGGTACCGTTCTCGCCTGTTTCTTGACTGCCGCCTCGCGTGCCAGAGTTGTCGCCCGGGTGTGTGGATGTGTGTGCGCATTCACGGTCCCCTAGAGAGAGGGGGCTTCCGCCCGGGACCGGCGCGTCTCCAGCTGCAGGCAGCATCTCAGGGGCCCCGCTGCCCCGCCACATGCCCCTTCCAGGTCCCTGGAGGGCGCAGCTCATTTCTGCTGAGAAGCCTGGGCTGGTCGCAAGGCAGGAAAAATCAGCCGTCTCCAAGACACTTGCTCTCTCCCTCTTAGACAGACCCGCTCTGCAGCTGAACTGGGACGGGCTGGAGGGGGACGGGCACCTGGGGCGAGGTGTTCCCGAGCTCCTTTCCCGAAGGTTTTCGGGAGAAAAGTAATCATCATACGAGGACGCCCCTTGGTCAAGGGCCTCGAACAGTGGTCTGGGCGTGAGCTGCAGGCTCTTCTGTGACTTAAACAGCCGCCGCCCTCTAGGCGCAGAGGGTCCCCCACTGCTGTTCTGTCTCTTCTGCATCCCCTCTGGGGCTGAGCCTCTCAGTGCAGACACCCTCTTCCTCTTGGCTGAGGAGCCTCTGGGCTGGGCTGGTCCCCAGGAATGGCTTTTAGCTGCAGGAAGGGTGGGAGACAAGCTCCACTTCTCACCAGACCTCTCAGGGACCCCCTTTGGTGGCTTCCTGTCAGGAGTGACACCTGCCCCTCCGGGGCCTCCCTCGGCAGGACAAGGCGCAGGCGCAGGCGTCTGAGGAGTGACCTGGCCGAAGCACCTGGGAGACGTTGGTGGGGGGATGCTTCTTGCTGTCAACACGTCACCATGAAAGGCGTCAGCAGAGCCCCCCAACGTCCTTCCCTGGCTCTCTCCTTCTGGGCCTCCACAGAGACCCACACAGGGCAGCTGTGGGCCAGCAGCCAAGGAGTCACCTGGAAAACATGAATGGAGAGTCACCTTCACGGGGTGGCAGCACAGGCACCGCGCTATCAGAAGAGGCTGCGCTGGTGCGCCCGGTCCCAGGGATGACATGCAGGGCGTCAAGTGGCCCAGGCAGGGGACAGGGGCTCATGGCTTCCTCCCCGTAATTGCCCTGCATGTTCACACTGCACAGTTAGGTCAGGCAAGATGAAATGTTTTTAAATGAGCAACTATTCAGTGGCCAACACCTAAGAGAAAACCAGACAGGAACCCTGTAATTTCTCACACTTTATCTTTGTTGTAATACCCAACTTCAGGATGAAATTCATTCATACTCTTAAACCTCAAACACATCACAGAAAACGACTTGCCTGAACACAAAGCATCATGTGAAATGTTCAAAGATGCTTCGCACGAAGAATTAACTGGATCATCATAAGACTCTTCGATCACTTGAGAAGCTGAAAACACAACGAAAACATTTCGTGAGGTTCAATTTTGTTATTTTTCCCAAGGAAGCCAACAGAACACACGTGCACATGCAGACCCACGCCCTGTCGTTCCGTCCAGATGTGCTGCAAAGAAGCACAAACACGCAGGTGGGTTACAATGAGAACCCCAGAGCCTGCTACGGGACTCCTGTCACAAGAGTGCGGAATCACGGGGTGACTCCCACCAGGGGCAGCCAGGCTGAAGTCCCACTAAGGCGAACCCCTCCTTGGCGCTCCGCCAGCCTGACACCCAGGCCTGCCCTTGGCCGCACGCGCTGCCTGCTGGCCTGACGGAAGCCAGAGGAAACCTTCCCGCCACCCTGCCTCCCACCCTGCCCCCGCGGTCTGCACAGCTTCCCCCCATGAAGCGGGGGCACTCACAAGTAGGGGAGAGGTTCTCTCTCTTCTCCTTCATCTGCTGCAGCCGCCGCTCCATGGCGCTGTGATGGCCACGGTACGTCCTGACCACGGGGCTGTACGTCAGCGCACCACTCGCCCCGAACAGGAGCACAGGCACATCGCCCTCTGGAAGCGGCACACACCCAACGAGAAGCTCAAAAAATGCCTCCCCGTGCCACCAGATCGATTCCTCACATCCCCACCCGCCATTCTCCTCCCTCCTTTCCCCACCGTCACCTGCTGGCTCCTGCACCCCACCCCCTGCGCTGCCATGGCCCCACAGCGGCCAGCTGACACTTGTAAGCAAGGGCCCCGTGCCAGGAAGCAAGCACCCCCTTCCACGTTTCCCCAGACCCACTGCATCGGTGCTGATGTCCCACGTAAAGACAGGACACTAAGTAACTTGCTTAGCCAGGATCCGAAACTGCTGAGAAGGCAAAGCCCAACTGAAATCTGGCTCCACACACCACCCACAAACCGGCCCGCGTGGCGTGAGGATGACTGAGCTGAAGGCAGCTAAGGAACAGTGCAGACATGGGACTCCATGCCTGACTGGACGCTCGTGGGGAGGGTCCAGCATGGCACCGAGAGGAGCAGGAACCAACAACAAAGGCAACAGTCGAGAATGATCCGCTGCGCTGTGCTACAGGCAGCTGGTTAGTCTGTCTCCCCAGCCCCAGGACAGGGTCAGCAGTGCTCGGCCACTCCACATGCAGCCCCAGGGCAGCGCCGAGGGCCGGCCACCCGGCTACGCGGCCCGAGCGCGAGGAGCGGCGCAGCTCACAGGCAGTGCTGTGTGTGTCAGCAGTGCCGGGTGGCTCTCAGCGCTGACTTCAGGGCAGCCAAACGCCCAGAAAAAGAAATACTAAGAACACATCAAGGACTTGAGAGTTTCATGACCTTCTATGATGTTTTTGCAAATCACTAATAGGATGTATCGTAAAAAAAGTTACAACAGTGGGCAGAGGATCTGTTCGGCCGTTTCCCAGAAGAGACGGGCAGGTGGCCAACAGGTACATAGAAAGGTGCTCAGCATCGCTCGTCACGTGGGAAAAGCAGCTCCAAACCCCAGTGAGCCGCCACCTCACACTGGGTACAACCGCTGTCACGAGGAAGAAGCCAGCAGGTGCTGGGAGGACATGCAGAAAAGGGGGGCACGTGCACACAGGTGCAGCCATGGTGGAAACCGCCTGAAGGGTCCGCAGCAAGTTAAACACAGAACAAACAGAACAGCCCTTATAACCCTGCAGCTTCAGATCTGGGTGTAAGAAAATGAACACAAGACTTCAAAATGGTATCTGCACCCCCACGTTGTTTACAGTGATTGTAACAGTCAAGGTACAGAATTCACCTAAACATCCTTCGCAGGGGAGTCAGGAAGCTGCGGCAACGGGACTCACCCACAAGGAGGAGGAAATCCTGCCACCTGACGCCACACGACGCGTCCGGGAGCACCGCGCTAAGCGAGAGAAACGCAACAGAGGAAGCACAGATACGGCAGGAAATGACTTGCACATGGAATCTTAAAAAACAAGGCAAGCTAACCAAACAGACCCCCCAAACTCAGATACAGGACAGGCTGGTGGCTGGAGGGTGGGTGCGAGGTTGAGGGGCACGAAACGGGCGAAGGGGTCAAAAGGTACAAGCGTCCAGCAACAAACGCAGGCCGTGGGGACGTCATGTCCAACAGGGAACCGAATTAATAACGCTGCGCTGCTAAAACTTGCCGAGAGAATGCATCTCAAGAGCACCCTTCCCAAGGGCAGAAAATGGGCAAGAACCGTCCCTGTGGACGGCTACGGGTGTGCACAACACGGGCAAATACTGACCCCTTACGAGGCAGACCTGAGCTAACACCCTACGCCAACTCTGTCCCAGTCAACAAAACACCGTGCGATCAATTAGCTCAACAGTAGGGCCCACAGGCCCCATCCAGTCTGCAGGCCACCCGCACTTTTCTTCCTCGTTGGCTGCACTTTGCTGCAGCCCCAACCCCTGCCCGGGGTGGCCTGGGGTGGTCCGGGGCTGCCGGTCACCAGGCAAATTAAACTCGATGCAGAAACACCAACTTAGCAAAGGATCCGGCTCCATTTCTCGCTTACCTAGAGTTGTTTTCTGCCTTTGTAGCTCGTTGGACATTTTCTCAAATTTCTTTTGAAGTCTCTTATCGTTTTCTGGTGTCTTCGGAATAAAATCTTTGGGCTGCATACACTTATGCTGTGCAAAAGAACAACATAAAAATAGCACACGGTACTGCAACTAGGCAAGGCAACACAAGAACTGTTCGCGTCATTTGGATATCTTTTATAACATTAAGACATCTTCGTAAAGATGTATTCTTTGCGCTTATGAGCTACACAACTGTAAAACTATGAACAGAGGGTGAAGGCTGAGTAAGGGCAGGGCCCCAGCAGCTGTGTTTCCGAGGTGTTGCCGGTCAGTACGCAGCATGCTTGGCATCCCTGAAAATTCTTCAACAAAATCAGTCTTTTTCTTATAGTTTGCTGCTTTCATATTATCTCCCTGCCCCACAAAAAAATCATGACGTCGTAATAAAAGATGAGAGCAGTTCTTTTATCACCACCAAAGTAGAAGACCATTATTTAATCTTGACTTGTCTTTAAACCACAGAGACCCCGTTCAGTTGTAAAAACCAAGTGCCACTACACACACGTACTGGCAAAACCAGGAAACCTCAGACCCACCAAGGCATGTCCTCAAGCATGTCCTGGGGTGACTTTGGAGTCCTACCCCCCAGGAAGGAGCAGGTCTCCTAGCACCCCTTGCAGGCCAGCCTTGCCCGTCCCCTGCGGTGGAAGCCACCACACCTGAGTGCCCCGCCACTCCACCTGCTCCCCCCGACTTGCTCAAAGACCTGGAGAAAGACGCCCACCCGCCATGGAGGCCTCTTTGGGTTTGCAGGCTGAAGCGCCCCCATGGGCTACAGGGGTATGAGCCCATCTTCTTCATCCAGCAAAAGAACTTCTGCACTGAGGTCCTGGTTCAGGGTCCTGCTCAATCTGTGAGCCACCTTCTTCCACCCGCTGAGTCACGACAGGCCACCCAGGGGCTGGCCCTGCTCTGGAAGACAGACCCCTGCTGCCAGGGAGCTGCCCCTCCCCAAGAAACGATGGTATCACATGGTGTGGACGCAGGGTCCGTCCCAGCAGGCACCAACCGGCACACCGGCACCGACAGAGGAGCCACACGCCTTGCAGCCCCAGCTCCACGGGTGGGGCCCTGTCCCCGACACAGCACGGCCGCCTGCCTGTGACCAGGGGGGAGGGAGGCCCTGTCATCAGGGGAGGTACCGAGCGCAAACACCTGGACGCTTCCTGGTCCCCAAGGGTCCCCTAGACGTAGAAGCAGCGTCAACAGGTTCGCCAGGACCTGATCTCGGTCAACCCCCTCTGTCACAGAGCATCAGCAGGGAGTAACGTCAGGTGGGCGGGAAGAAGCTGGTCTGCTGGTGCCCTGACAACTTTCAGTTTTTCCTTGGTCAACAAGGGTCTCCCCAGTTTCCTGCCACTTACCTCAACGCGTTCACAGAGCAAAATAACCTAACTCGTGAAAAGGCTAAGTAACAACAGTATCGTAAACAGCGACAGTAAAGACAAGGCTTGGCTATTTTTCTCAGGATAAAAAAGAAAATACGCTCACCCAGAAATTGCACTTACTTTTTTCCTCACCGGGCAGGGTAGGTGCTCGTGAGCACTGGGGGCGGGGAACAGCGCCTCATCGACGTGCGCGCGGGCGGTCCTGCACCTGCGGGGGACGGGCTCTGATGAGCTGATGAGCGCATGCGTCCTGGGAGGGACACGGCTCGGTCTGCGCCTGCGGCCGCCACCCAAGAAACCCGCACTCCAGCCATTTAACAGACACGTCTTTCACAGCAAGGGCACGCGTCACCAAACCCGGAAGTCGTATAAAGGGACCTCCCTCCCCGCTGGGGGAGCGGGCGGCACTAGTAGGGTCTTCTCCTCCCGCTCTTCTAGTCTGTGCGTGTTCCAGGGTGACCAGCGCGCGCTCGTGGGGCTGTGCGCACGGGAACGGAACGCACGCTGTGGGTCAACGGGCTGCCACACGACCCTCTTAGAGTGAGCGGAGCCCCAACGGCATCGAGGGTGGGGAGCTTCTCTCCCTCGCGCTTCTGTCCAGATCCCGAACCCAGAGCAGCTGTGTCCCCAGCTGCTCCCACAGCCCTTGTCCCACAGGTCGCTGCCGCTCAGCACCGCCTCCTCCCGACCTGCGCGCAACCCTGAACCACAGTGGGTTCCTACAACTTCTCCTCGACTTCTCCTTTGCTCATTCCCATGTTACTGAAATACTGACCTTGAACATTTTACTCATTCCTTCCCAGATCAAAACCTTATCACCCCTTTGTTCACAGAATCATCTCACTGATCCACTAACCACATCTGACTATTACTGCTCGGTACCTAGTCCACAAATGACAGCTGAAAATATAACTAAACTACAGTAAAAAAAAAAGAAGGGACAACTATGTCCGTAATGGTACAGAAGGGCCCCAAACACATTAACAACCCACAAGAAATCCAGGGCCGCAGGCTGGGGCAGGATGGCCTACACGTGGCCCAGGTTCCTCGCTGTGAAAGGGGCAGGAAGACCACTATCTGGGCCAAGGGAACCCCAAAGGGGTCAGGAGACTCTGGGGTCCCCCAGGCCCAGGTAGCACGAGTCAGACCGTTTCTGTCACAGAAGACAAGGCCTGCTTTCCGCGCCCTCTCGTGAGCACTCGATGCGGTGACAGCGGAACAGCCCGTGCTGTCCCCATGCTGCCCACAGAGCAGGTGGGCCAACTGTCCCCTGCGAAAGCAGCCACGTGCTCACCCATGGACGCTGCGTATAGCGTGACAGAGCCCTGACAGTGTGGCCCGGTGGCTGGGCATCGCCCTGCAAAGCAGAGGGTCACCGGTTCGGCTCCCCGTCAGGGCGCTGGCCTGGGCTGCGGGCGTGGTCCTCAGCTGGGCTGCGTACAAGAGGCCTCCTGTCAACGTCTCCCTCTCCCCTCCCTTCCCCACTCGTTAAACGTCAATAAAACCTTTACAAAGCGTGGCACTTACTGCACAGCCCCAATGCCCGGAACACTGCCGCGGGGGCCACACAGGCGGGCCTCCGGCACCTCGCTGAGACGCCAGCGGACAGCAGGCTGAGCAGCCCGCCCCATGCGAGGCTCAGCTTCCCTTCCTCGGCTCCTGGCCTCACGGACGCACCCCTGTCCGGTGCCTCAGGCCACGGGGCGGCTGCCCAGACTGCTGGCCTCTGTTCCCAAGGCTTCCTCGTCCCCCAGCCCCATGTTACGGCCCCAAGGGGTGCCGCAGCGCCTTCCCTGTCCCTTTAAAACTTGCTTTCTTCGTTAAAAACTAAGCTCAGTGAAGGCAGGTGCTGTGCGGCCTAGGGCCAACTGGAACCCCGGTGTTGGCAGAGCATTGGAAGTGTGTTGAGTAACCGTCACTACTGTAGACACAGGCTTCTGGCCCCTCACCTCCCATCTACACATGCCTGTTCACAACGGACCACTGACCCAAACCATGAAACTCCTCTAAGGAAATTGAAGAAAAATATTCATAATTTTGAACATATTCAGATAGGGTTATCAAAAACACAAAGCATAAAGAAAATGAAAAACTGGAAAAGAAAAAAAAACTTGCATGCTTCAAAAAACCGTAATAAAGTAAAAAATAAGTCACAGATGGAGAAAAAACATTTACAGTATGCGTATCTAACCAAAAGAATTGGTATGCAAAATATATACAGATAACTAGCTACAACTCAATATTAAGAAGACAGAAGCCCTATTCTTGAAAATGCCCAAAAGATGTCCGTCCAGACCAAGGACAACACAGGAGCCGTCACCACACACACTCCCTGATGCCCACTCTCGTCAGGGAAACGCCATCAGGACCCTCGTGTTCGTGGTGCACTGTTTTTGACAAGGACCCCAAGACAAGTCACCAGGGAGAGAATCATTTTCTCAACAAATGGTGCTGACAAAACTGGCATCAACATGAAACCGCCCACAAACTAACTCACAACGGATCAGAGACCAATGCATAAGAGCTAAAATCCAGTTCCTGCAACAAAAATGTAGGAGCAAATCTTGTCATCTTGGACCTGTTACCAACGTCTTATGTAACACCAACACCACAAGAAACAACCAACGTCTTACATAACACCAACAACACAAGAAACCAACGGTAAGTAAACTGAACATTAAAACCTTTCTGCTTCAAAGGAAACGCAGGGACATAGAACCTCCAGGCTGGGAGAAGTATGGGCGAATGATGCCTGCAGCATGGACACGTGTGTTCTCGCCACATGGTGGAACACGCTTTCATCACAAAAGGCAATTTGGATACACGCTATAATATGGATGCATCTTGAAAGCATTTTGTGATGAGAGGAAGCCAGGCACCAGGCCACGACTGCACTTGTGCTGCAGGGCTCAGTCTGTCTGGGCAGCAGGCGTGAGGATGTGGGGGTACAGGGTGACCCGCACGCCCGCCACCGAGAGGAGGGTACACAGGCTGGGTGCTCCCACACGACAGGGTGGTGCGCAGCTAGAAAGTGAACCAAGACAACAGATCAACATCAGTATGTAATAAACATGGGTTAACCTCAAAATATCACACTGAACACAAGCACCCTGGCGTGGGAGAGGCCACGGCAGAGGCCCGCCTTCAAGTGCCGGCCCAGGGCAGGCACGGCAGGTCTGCAGCAGGGGAAGCCCAGCGAGCAGCCCCCCGGGGAGTGGGGTGGGGCAGCTGAGTGTGGTGGCAGGGGAAGCTGGGGTGCAAACGCGCTGCATTGGGGTTCTGCTGGCCTGTGACCTTGGACTGCGGGCCCCTGAACTGTGAGAACGGAGCGTGTGCTGGTGACGCTGTGCAGGCCTCCCCCGCAGACTTGGCCGGCCTGCGTGAGGGCCGGAGCGCCGCCATCTCTTGGGGTGGGGACCTGGTGTGAGTGTGTCAAAGGGTTTGTCCACTTACGCAGCAGGGAAAAGGGAAACCACACGTTATCTGCTGCTACAATCATGCGAACTATACTGCCGTACCTTCCCAAAACTAGACTCTTCCGGCAAACTTGAGGCCTGGCCGGGGAGCCCCACTGATGAGCGCCCTGTCCCAGCCCACCGAGCGTGTGGTCAAGGCAGGGAAAACAGCCAACGGTGCATCAACTCGCGGAACAAAATGAAGTTTCTCTCTCTCCCACCAGTAACAAAAAGGATGAGAGGAAGGACCTACTTCTCCACCCAGAGCACGGAGACCAGCTTCACGCCCCTCCTCTGCGCCGCCTCCCACGTGCGCGGGTACCCATCTTTGAACACCACGTGGGTCACTTGCTTGCTGAAAGTCTTGGAAACCTGCACATAAACGTGTAAACATTCCTTTTAAAAAATCAATTATTACTACCTGCACGTAATTTCCTAAAGTATAAGCAACAAAACATCAGCCAGCTGCAGCAACCAACAGAAAGGGTGATGCCTGGTGGGGCAAAGCGGGTTTGCAGCTGGTCCTGCGGAAAGTGTTACAACATTTAATAAACATAAGAAGAAACTGTTACCTTACCCACTTTGCCTCACCCTGCCCCGCCACCACTTGAATTTACTCCAGGACTGCAAAGGTGGTTAACATTAGAAAAAAAGAAAACTAGTAATTATTATTCACCAGATTAACCAAGTGAAAAAATCACTATGACGTCTCCATATACACATGAGGCACATCTGATGAAAGTCAGGTCCATTCCTGAGCACAGGCCCTGGCGGGTGAGGACACCTGGGCTGGTGCCAAAGCAGCGGAAGACAAGCGGGTGCAGCAAAGGGCCTCCTGCCCCCACGCTCAGGACCCCCCTGCTTCGTACTGCACGGTTCTTCTGCATCTCTCCCCGTCACGATCTAAGCAGCAACTCCCCAGGTGAGAACGTGCAGATATACCTTGTGCACCGACAACTATCAAAATGGAGCAGTGAGGAGATGGATTTCTTAGTTACAGGTAGAGCTAGTGAGATGAATTTCTTAGTTACATGTAGCAGTGGTAGGATGGATTTCTTACTTACATGTGACACTGGTGAGATGGATTTCATATTCACATGTGGCACTGGTGGGATGGATTTCTTACTCACATGTGACACTGGTGGGATGGATTTCTTATTCACATGTGACACTGGTGGGATGGATTCCATACTCATATGTGACACTGGTGAGATGGATTTCTTACTCACATGTGACACTGGTGAGATGGATTTCTTACTCACATGTGACATTAGTGGGATGGATTCCATACTCACATGTAGTAATAGTAAAATGAATCTCTTACCTTTGCTCCCATCTCCACAAGTTGATTTCTAAATGTCTTTGAATAATTTTCTGTTCCATTGGCCGACCACACTTCAACATAAGCCACTACATCTGAGAGTAAACAAGGTATTAGATTAAGTATGTTGCCATTTCTTACCCAAGGATTTCAATAATTCTTCCCTTGTTGTTTGTTCATTTGCTTGTTACAAGCCTACTCAAAATAGCATGAACGCTGTCATGGTTCCTAGAACTGCACGCAAAAACGGCTGGACTCGAACACACTGGTCCTCACCTGCCGCCCCCCCCACCCCCTCGCGGGCCAGGGTCTGCGTCCCGGAAACATCCGAGCCCCGCGACCGCAGCCGGGCGGCACCTGGCGGGGCCCTCGCGCCAGGCTCACCTGCCCCTCTTTTCCGGGTTTCCTCCCCGCCCCCCGACTTCAAAAGGAAAAAGAGCCTCAACTCGCAGGTCCCGCCGACGCAGACAGCGGGCTGAGCGGGACAGGGTCCCCCGACCCCCGACCCTGACTCCGACGCCTGAAACGAGCACCGGACGCCGCGCCCTCCGAGCCCGCGAGAGGCCCGCAGGTGCCCGGCCCCGCCTCGCTCCCAAGCGGCCGCAGCGGCGGTAGAGCCCCCCCCCCCCGCCGCCCCGCCCGGGCCACGCTCCTGCCCCGCCGCTCCGGCTGCGCCACCCCCCCACCCCCGGGGCCGGTGTCCTGCGGGCTCGGCGGGCGGCGCGGCCCGCGGTGGGAATCGAGCCCCAGCCGGCCCGGACGCGCGACCCGGGGGTCGCCGCTGAACGGGGGGGGGGGGGGGGGGGGGGGGGGGGGGGGGGGGGGGGGGGGGCTTCCCGCCCGACGCCCCGGCCGCTCACCGCTCAGCACCGCTTCCTGCGCCGCCCCCGGCCCCGCCATCGAGCGGTCGTCGGGCCGCTCTGAGCCTGCGTCCACGGGCGACGCCAAGCCCCGGGCGCCCGAGCCGGGTCACCGCGCGGCCTGCGCTGGGCGCCAAGCTCGCACACCCGGCGTCCCGGGCGACAACTCGCCCCGCCGCCCCGGCTTCAAACCGCGCGCCGGCCGAGCCCCGCCCACGGCGATCAGGGCGCATGCGCCGCGCAGGCCCCGCCCCGAGGCTGCGTGCGCCGAGGGGGCGGGGCCGCTCGTGCGTCCGCGGTCTCGGTTTCAAGCGCCCGAGCCGGCGAGGGGGCGGTTCGCGGTCGGTCCCGCGGGACGCAGGTGCTCGCGAGCCAGGCGCGAGTCCGGCGCCCCAGCCCCCGCGCCTGTCGGGCACGCCCGGCTCCGCCCAGCCCGGAGCGCGCGGCCTCGAGGTGCCCGCGACTCTCGCAGCGTCGGTCAGCGCGGGCGCAGCCCTGGCCGGGGCGCCGCGGAGGAGGCGCGGCCTGCGCACCGCGGTCGCTGGTTCGAACCCAGCCAGGGCTCCCGCCAGGCGGAGGCAGGGGAAAGGCCACCCTGCAAGGGTGCTTCTCTCCCTTTCTGCCCCCCTCCCTGCCCCTCTCTCTGAAAATGAGTAAAAACCTTTTTAAAGAAAAAGTGCAGGCGAGCCCACTGTCAGCTGGGGGGGGTGGTGCAAAAATAAACCCTCCTGGGACGCAGCCGTGAAGGAGGCGGGCAGGTAGAGAAGGGTGCCCTGGGCGGAGTGACCCAGACCCCCAGGGAGTCCTGCTCCGGTGCCCGACCAGGCCCCGCGGAGGGCTACGTGACGTGACGTGGGGGGGCGGGGGGCGCACACACTAGGACACGGGTGGAGCGTTAGAGGACTGGGCACCTGAAGCCTGTGTAATTCTATTCACCGATGTCACCCCAGTCAGTCAGTCATAAAAAAAATGGTGCAAGAAGAGGGAGGAGGCGGAAGAAGGAGGGAGAAGGAAGGAAGAAGAACTGGGTCTGGTTGGGTAGTTTCATCAACTACCTCGTAGCCACTACCAGCTACGGAGACCCCGACTTGTTGCTAAAAGCCCCCGCGCTTCCTCTTTCCAGGGGGGACCTTAACAGGGGCTCAAGGGCTCGCTCACTCGCACGGGGGCGCGTGTGACGGGCTTCACACGTGTTGTCGAACTTAACCTTACGTAGCTGGTATTGGAGTTCACAAAGCAGGGCCATGTATTTTTTCCTCCCAGCTTCTCACTAAAGTGCTATTATTCTAGAGGTATTGATGATGGCAACCTGGAGACTCGCAGGGCCGCCTCTGCCTCCCCCAACTCCCCGACAAGAAGGCTTTCTCTTTTTCAGTGTTTTGTATCCTTTGATGCTCACAATAGCCATTGCACAGCACATGGATCGTCAACATTATGCATACAACGATTACATACATACATAAGTAGTATCTTGTTTTGGAGGTTAGAGAAGTAAATCTACCAGCCCAAAACCACAGAGGCACTTAAATTGGTGGTAGTACAGAGCGGGAGAAAGACAAAGTTCCCCACGCTGTGGTTGGGAAGTGGAGGGAATGGGGCTCCGTGGGAACGCAGCCTTTGTCCGCACACCAAGAAAAATAGGGCTTTTGACCATGGGATGGTGACAAAAAGGCTTACATGGCTGCGCAAAAATCTGCCAGTGGTCAGGACTGTTTGCGCGCCCCCGACGTCAAAGGCCGCAGTCGGGGATTTAAAAATAAGGTAGCAGCCCTTAAGGACATAGGGGCACCGACACCCGGCCTGATATGGGGGTGGGGGGGAGCATCACCTGGCATGTGTAGAGCTAGGGTGGGAACCTGCCGTTTGCACGAGGTCAGCCCCCCGCACGAGGTGCACCAGTAGGAAGGGCAGGAGTGCGGAGAGAGGGCACTTGCCGGAAGCACCTCTGACCTCCCTGTTCTGAAGCTCCTCCAATTTGGCAGGACTGTACATACACAGTTGGGTGTTTCAAGGGCGGACTTGAGAGCAGAATTGCACCTTCCATCTACATTTGTATAAACTTGAAATAAACAAAAGTCCTTTCCTTTTTCACTAAGCTCTGTGGGTAAGAGCTTTTCCTGGTGAAGAACGAATGGCCCCCTGGGAACTGAAAAGCTCCCCCCGCCCCCACCCCAGGGCTACGGTTCCAGTGTGACCCCTAGAACTCAGATCGTTCCTCAGGCTCATAATGATCAAGCACTTTGTATGAACCGTGAAGGGTACACTTGAACATATGCTAATGACGTTTTCTCATCTGCTTCAATACCCTTCAGATCAGGAGGAGAATCTATCATCTTCGCTGAGGACTAGCAGGTTATTTTTAAGAGCAGCGTTAATTAAACTAATGAGTTCAGAGAAGCTCAACCTTTGCACTCACGCACTCTCCTTTAATTTTTGCCATTGCAGTTCTGTTTGGGGTTTTTCAAAATTTTATTGAATTAATTGAAGTGACGTTAGTTAATAAAATTATATAGGTTTCCAGGGGAAAATTCTATCACGTGTCACCAGCGTATTCAGGGTTTTTAATACAACCACTGCATCTAAGGAAAGGCTGTAGTCAAGTCTGGGGAAAAAAAGGTTATCTGTGCTTTTTCATTTCTGCTCTCTGCGGAAGAATAAAATATGAAAGCCGCTTTCTCCCCCAGCACTCCCCTGAAATGAAAGGGTGGTGGACAGAAAGGCCTTCTGTGCGCACCCGCCCAGGGGAGCTGGAAACACTGACTCTTGCGGGAAACCACTGCAGCCCGGCAGGTGTGCGCTTCTCAGAGGCTCCTTCCCGACCAGCTGGCAAACCTCGGAGGGCAACTGAGATGTGAGGACCCTGACGACCCTGGCAGAAGTCAGATAAAAGGCCCGGTTTCAGACGGAAGCCCGGAGCCCCTGAGTTGGAAGCTCCCCCTGGAACCCTTGACCTCCCAGCAGATGAAAACCAAGGGCTGGGGTGGCCCCGGGCTCCCCAGGAGCTCATGAATTTCAAAGGTGAGAGAGGCACAGCACTGAGTTACATTTTCCTTGGCAGTGCTTCTGCAAAACCAAGAGAAAACAGTGGACAGAAACGGAACTGAGCAAGTGTTAAATCTAAGAGAAACTCTCTTCTCTAGTGGAGCTACAACTAACTAATGATTCACCGTAGAAGTGACTGTGGCATTTTTCTGAATAATAAACGCAAACTGCACTCTCTCCAAGTTATTTCAAGTTTTGAAGTGGGAATGTTGTTTGATGAGGTAGTCGCTCAAGGCTTGCCCACGCAGATGCGACAAAGAATGTAAAAATCCACAAGTGCA
The DNA here is from genome assembly GCA_004026585.1 of Noctilio leporinus. NCBI lineage: Eukaryota > Metazoa > Chordata > Mammalia > Chiroptera > Noctilionidae > Noctilio > Noctilio leporinus. Next base: position 34,134 of record PVIW01007108.1, on the reverse strand, counting down.
TGCACAGAGGATAAACACATGTGAACGGAAGAAAAAGCAGGGGGAATGAGAAGCAGAAGATCTGAAGTTGTTTGCGAGGATAATAGTGAATTATTTTCGTTTTGTATCTTGGTAGTGGTTTACAGCAACGAACACAGAATTTTATAGCTAACTCAAGAAACAGAAGGGGTAGAGTTCTTACTCACGAACTCCCATAAGTTCAAGTAAGGCAAGGAGTTCGAAGGAGGGAAGCATGGACCCTGGCCAGCCAGTGCGCCCCGGGGCCTGGAAGCACAGAGCCCATCCTTTCGATGGCCACTGGGATCTGCGGAAAACTCACTCAGGAAACCGGACCCTTCTGCCCTTGTGGGAACCAGTGAACCGCTGAAGAACGGTCAGACAGATCATCAGGGAATTGCGTCTGTCCTGAGGAGTGGCTTTATGGAATGACAATTACTCAAGTCATCACAATGAACAGCGCCGGTTAGTGTCTGTCCTGCCGCCTTGTTGCTTTGACTGCTCTGAGCCCCCACCTCATCCTTCCTTTATCCAACGTTAGCCTCCGGGCCCAGGGAAGGGGCTGGAGACGGTGCAGGGAGCCAGCCGGCAGAGAGAGGAGAGGAATGCACATCTTGACGTGGGATGTTCGAAAGAATGTTCTGTGTCTGGAAGCCACTGCCTCTCAACAGTCTCCTTTTTTTTTAAGGATTTTATTTATTTTGAGAGAGAGGGAAAGGCAGGAAGAAAGAGAGGGAGAGAAACGGGTGTGCGGTTGCCTCTCACATGCCCCTAGCCGGGACCCGGCCCACGACCCAGGCCTGTGCACCCACTGGGGGTTGAGCGGTGACCCTTGGGTCCACAGGCCGGCACCCAGTCCATGGAGCCACACCAGCCAGGGCTCAACAGCCATCTTGTGATTCACCACCAATGTGCCTAGAATTCCTTCTGGAAGCAAAGATAAACAAAGGAAGTCCCCACGCTGGGAAAACGCCCACAACATCCTGTTTAGCTGAAGAAAGCAGGGCCCCAAATGGTGTGCCTCACGGGGGTAAAAACTCTCTGTTCCAGGGCCATTTCACGCGGAACCAGAACCCTGGGGGCTTTCCAGTTAGAGGGGCTCGTGTGCCCACCCCCAAAGGAAACAAAAAAAACCCTTTTAATAACAGAGTTCTGGTGAAAAGGAAAGGTATTTGTTTATTTCAAGGTTATACAAATTTTGATTAAAGGTACAACTCTGCCATGAAGTCCCACTCTCTTTAAAACACCCAGAAATACACCCTCCTCCTACCGGACCAGGCCAGTTTTAACCTGAGGATTAAAAAGTTGTACAAAAATGCTTTCAGAGAACACACAAGACCTGGCGCGTCCCTGAGGTGCCTGGGGGTAGGGACTTGTCTTCACTTTCTCCTTTGGGGGCAAAAACACCCCACGGGTTCACTTGTGTTTTATAGCAATATAATTTTAAAGGTTCTTTTCATTTCAATTCCATCTGTTAGTGTTTTCGCCTATGTTTTCCAGGAGAGACGTTACATAGATGATCCATATTTCAATACCAACCCTTTTCACGTTGCTGACTTGAGAATCAGGGCAGCAAATGTTTCATTGTTTTAGGAAACGGTACAGTTCAAAGTTGTTTACTGATTATAAAATACATGAGAGAAGCACCAGAACAGCGACTTTGAAAACTCAAGCTAATCAGCTTCTGAGAGTGTCAGGCGTGGGCCCAGGAACATAGGGCCACCAGGGCCCCACTTTCTGCCCTCCGATGCCTCCCTGCGGTAGGGGCTAAGTTTACACTCAGAAAACGCGTGATTCCAGCACTGATGTAGTCGTTTTATTGCAACTACTGACACTGCTCTCTGTTGTGTTGACTACCACCCACACCTCAGCACCAAGGTTCCTGCAACGCGGGATCAGAGCCGTGTTCCCCCAAAATACCTGTTACGACGGACCCTCCTCTGACCCGCAAAGTCACATAACTCGGGGGTGGAGAGTCGTATTGATTGTCGCATGGGTGGGACCCAGCCGAAGGGTGGATGGCAGGCTTTAGGGCGCGCAGAGAAAACGGGAGACCGCTTTTCAATATCCACCGGCTGCCAACATGTTTTCTCCCTCGTCGGCTTTCCCAGAAAACCTCTATTGAAGTTGTAGCAGCTGAGCGTTTCACGTTCCGGCCGCAGGGTACGTAGGGAGAGGACGCACTGCGAGGTCTTGGGCTAAAGGAGAATAGCAACAAGCAGACGTTACAGGCTGAGCTCTGTCCCCTCAAAATTTATGCTGAAGTCCTACATCCCAGTGTGACTGGGACAGCAAGGGTCACTGGGGTCATAGGGGCTCCAATCTGCTAGGATGGGGCACAGGCAGGCATGTGAGGTCGCAGAGGGAGGGTCACATCTGCAAGCCAGGGTGGGGCTCCCCCAGAAACCATCTGCTGGGACTGCCAGCCCCCAGGGCCGTGAGCTCCCAGCCTGGCCCCACCTGTCCTGGAAGTGACGGCTGTGTATGTGCACCGTCATCACAGGGTGGCTGGTGGTCCAAAACATCTCGGGGACGGTACGTTTCTTTCTTCGTCTTCGCGTGGAAATGCACAGAAAGGGGTCTAGTTCAGCCTTCACTCGGGGGGCAGAAATGGCTTTATGGTGTTGAGTCAGGTGGATGGTCACTTTTATTTCACGCGCTTAAAATTGTTTTCACAATGAGCATACACTCACGTATGCCTCTTGAATTTTAAAAAATACAATGAAGATAGTGAGAGGGGAAGATCATCAGGTTGACAGCTGCCTTGGAGAAGAACACTCATGTATGTGAAGAAATTATTCTGAAGGCTACAGGAGACCAGGCCAAAGAATGATGGTGATCTTGGGGATATTGTCCATAATATTTTAATAACTGTATATGGTGCCAGTGGGGATCCTGGGCTCATCAAGGGACTGCTTCATAAGTTATAGAACTATCTAACCACTATGCTATACACCTGAAACTAATGTAAAGTATTGACTGTCGAATGTACTTGGAAAAAATAAAATAAAATAAAGAAAAAGGCGGTGGTTTCCCCCACTCCCATCCCCAACCTATTTCAATTGCTGCCGACATTTGTTTTGTAAAAACACCAGTACATTTATCCCACCCTCTGCCCGGAGTCTTCCATGACCGCCGTCCCCGCTGTCCTCGCTGCAGCCTGGAAGGTGCTGCCTTGGTCCCTCGCCAGTCTTCAGGCTCCACGTTTCTGCCCGTTGCCCAGCTTCTCAGAGATGCCCACCTCCCACCTGCTCCCAGCTCCTCGCCTGCTCTTTCTTTCGTCAGGGTAATTCTTTCCGTCCTGCCAGATACCCCCAGTCACCTCCAGATGCCAGGCGAAAGGAGACTCCTCGGGAGAGTTTCCCCCGTGCAGCAGCGGCCCCGCTCCCCCCGCCGTCCGGGCCGTGCTCACCTTCTTGGGTGCATCTCCCCCCACTCCCCCCACTCCCCCCACTCCCACTTCCAGAGCGGTCTCACTTGCAATGAAGTGTTCCATTGTCTCGTGCTTGTCCACGGCAGGGCTCGATATGGGTGGAAGAGGGACGCGTGCGACGGAGCTAGAAGGGCTCCACCAACTCAGGGACACAGACCTGCAGCCTCTAAAGGGCCCCGGGGTGGCCCAGGCTGTCCCATCATCAGGCAAGAGGTAACCACGTCCAGCGATGAAGGGTTCCCTAAGGCAAGGATGAGATGACAAGGGTCTGTTTTACACTTAGTGACAAGACAGCCCCCGGGGCCCCTGCGGAGAGCGCTGAGGATGTGAGCAGCAGAAGGTGGGCTGCAGGACTGGATCAGAGAGAGAGGGATCCGTGACAGCGAGCAGGGAACTGGGGCTGAGCCTCAGGCCGCAGCCCCCCCATTGGCTAAGCGTGGGCTTCAGCAGCTTCCTGGATGTTTGATTTCTTGATCCGGGATGCAGGAACAATACGGGTACCCTCGTGCCGGGTAGCTGAAGACTTAGAATAACGCAAGGCCACGGATGTGCCTCAAGGAGACGCTTGCTAGGTGGTAGCAGTTGCTGTGCTCTAGTCCAACGTCTGCCTTTCCATGTTCTGCGAGAACAGACCCAGCCCAATCCGTGGAGGCCGAGGCATTTGATAATGTTTGTCAGCTGTATTGTAATCACAGCCTGTTACCACCAACTCAGATGCTTTGCAACGAGGTAGAATGTGGTAGGACACAACCCGGACAGTGTGTATGTGTTTTATGAAGGAACTACAGAACAATTCTAACTATGTTAGTAAATGTAACTCACAAGGAACTTCCAGCACTGTGTCAGTACCTAACTTAAATGGACAAAAAGTCTTGGGGAAAATCATAGTTCTGAAACACAATGAACAAAAAGCATTGTGATTGGGATTCTAGGCAAAAATGCTTAGGCCAGGTTAGCCTGTTGCCATCATTCTTTTCTCTTCTTGGAGCACTTATGAAAGTTGTTGATGGGTGAAAATTTAAATGTCTTTCTGACTTGCAATAACGGAGGTGCATATTATAGCTTTTGAAATAAACACTGATATTAGACTATAAGTATGGTGATATCTTTTGTTCAGCATCAAAATTTAAGTATATTTAGTTCATATTAGAATACTTTCCTGTTTTATAAAAACACTCCACCAATTTTTACACGTATCGTTACATGAATAAAGACTTAAGTATCAACAAGTGTATGGTTCATTTTTCTTCACTTTTGCCAGGCGTAGAATTTTTGGTTGACAGTTCCATTTTCTTTCATAACCTTGAGTGCGTCATCCCATTGCCCCCTGGTCTCCAGGTTTCAGATGAGAAATCAGATGTTGATCTTCTCAAATCAATAAGTAAAACAAAGAAAATAACTTTTTCATACCTTCTTATTTATAAAGCCCCTTCATGTGGCCGTCGATTGCGATGATAAGAGTGAAATCAGGCAAGGTCACCATCCCCATTTTCATAGGAAAATAAAGACCTGGTGTAACTCAGAAGTTCATGACACATTAGGCACCACAGAGCCCCCACGTGAGGCAGCCCCACCCCACTTTGGGGCAGTCCGCCCGCTCTCTTCACGGTCCTTAAGTTAGGAGCCCTAAACTTTTAAGAGAAAAGCACTTAAAACGCTTGTGAATTACAGCTCACACTCAGTATTCTATTCGTGGTTTTAGACATTTATGAAACTTAGGAAGTGACACCCCTGATGAGTCTAGTACCCACGTGGCACCGTACACAGCCATTACAGTATTAGTAACTATCTGAGGTCAAACCAATGTCAGTATAGTTAACACAGTCTGTGTGGCTGGTACTTTTGGGACAGACCTCATACTCCCAGTGCTGCATTTTACGTCCCTGTGACTATTTTGTAGCTACCAGTCTGTGCTGCTTAATTCCTTCACCTTTTTCACCCAGCTCCGCAGCCCCTTCTCATCTGTATCTAGGAGTCTGTTCCTGTTTTGTTCACTTATTTTGTACGTTAGATTCCACTTACGAGTGAAATCATACGGGACTTGTCTTTCTCTGACTTACTTTACTGAGCGTCATATCCTCTCAGTTCATTCGTGCTGTTGCCAATGGTGAGATCTTAGCCTTTTCATGACTGAATAATATTCCACTGTATAGATGTTCTTTTCCCTTCGCTCCCCTCTGCCCTCGACCCCCTTCCCTCCAGCAATCTCACCCGCTTCGTTCGTGTCCGTGGGGCGTGCCTGCAAGTTCTTGAGCTTCACCCTTTCCTGTACTGTTTTCAACTTCTTGTCTTGCACTCACCAATCATGTATCCTGATCCCTGCGCCATTTCCCCATTTCTCCCCCTTCCTGCCCCCAGCTGACCCCCCTGCAAATGGTCCCCATGCTGCGATTCTGATGCTATTCTGGTGGTTTGCTTAGTGTGTTTCTATTTTCATTTACATTTTTTTAGGTTCTGTTGTTGATAGCTGTGAGTGTGTTGTCCCTTGCGATGAGTTTGCATCAAAGAAACAATCCTTTCGTTACCACACACCTATCTCTAGGCAAAATCTACATGATTTTACTAACGTAATTCCGTCATTTGTGAGAAGGTGTGGAAGTTCCGAACGTCTTACGGGAAATCCTGGGTGTGTGCAACCATCCTGTGGGGCGAGTTTTGAGGTTTGGCATTTCGGCGTCCCTCGCAAAGACACCCCTGTGACCGTAGGACTGTCTTCTCCGCAGCACGGAAGCAGCCCTGAGGCCCTGCTGCGTCACCCTCAGCAGAGATGCGGGGACCAGGCCCGACGAGGAAGAGAGCCGGCTCTTCCCGCGCGTCACCACGAGGTGGCGCTGCTCGCTGCGACACAGGGGCCGACGACAGGGAACCGCAGTCCCTGCTGACGGTGCGGGGGTGGCTTGACGTCCTTCGGCTTGACAGCTGCCTGCAAGTTACAGGTAGGGCTGCCCGTGTGCGCAGGGGCCTGACAGCGCGCGCCGCGGCCTCTCACAGCTGCGCACACCTGGCCTGGTGCCACTCGCGCCACTGCGGACCCCGGCGCCCAGCACGAACGCTGCCTGGACCTGCCAGGACACACATGGGACACACACAGGACACACACGAGACACACGGGACACACGGGGCACACAGGACACACAGGACACACATAGGACACACGGGACACACACCAGACACACATGGGACATTCCAGGACACACGGGACACACACAGGACACACGGGACACACACAGGACACAGCACACACGGGACACACCAGACACACATGGGACACACACGGGACACACGGGACACACACAGGACACACAGAACACACACGGGACACACGGGACACACACCAGACACACATGGGACACGCCGGGACACACATGGGACACACACAGGACACACGGGACACACACAGAACACACGGGACACACCAGGGCACACGGGACACACACAGGACACACGGGACACACACAGGACACACATGGGACACACGGGACACACACCAGACACACGTGGGACACGCCAGGACACATGGGACACACACAGGACACACGGGACACACACCAGACACACACGGGACACACCAGGGCACACGGGACACACACAGGACACACGGGACACACACAGGACACGCAGGACACACGAACCGCGGGGAGGCGGGAGCACACGGGCGCACGAGCTGCTTTAACTCTACGACCCGCAGAACCGTTGGAAACGTGCGGCAGATGCAGGTGACCCGAATGGCTCGGCCCCTTTCAGCGCAGCTTTGCGGGCAGCGCGGCGGCTGCTTCCGAGACCCTGACCTCGACGGAGCCGTGGGCTCCGCTGCTCTGGGGCCCCCCGCGCCCGCGCCCCTTCCCGGGAGCCGCGGAGGCGCCCTACCGCCGCAGGGCACCAGGGGGCGACAGAGGCCGGCCGTCAGGGGCCGCCGGAGCGCGTGGCCGGAGCGAGAAGGCCCTGGTCCCCGGGACTCTAGGAACCCAGTGGCGGCCGGGCGAGGTGGTGACGCGGCGCCCCAGGCGGGGTCCGCAGTGCGCCCGGCCGCAGCAGCTCTTGGGCAATTACGGATCTCGGGAGAGTCACCAGGCCTCTGCGTGACCGGCTCAGCTGGGGGGTCGGCCGGCTGCGGGGCCTGACACCTCGGGGTCGCGGGTTCGATTCCTAGTCGGGGCACAGGCCTGCGGTGCGTCCAGGTCTCCGATGGGGGCGCATGAGAGGCAACCACACATTAATGTTTCCCTCCCTTTCTTTCTTCCTTCCTCTCCGCCTGAAAATAAATAAAATCCTTTCTTTCTTTCTTTAAGAGTTGGAGGGAAAAAGTGGGCATGGCTAACCTCGAGATCAAGCGTGCTTTGGAAAAGTTGGAGTCACCCGTGAGAAAGGGTTAGACACATCTTAATATGTTCGGTTCGTATTCTCCTTTTGGGGATGGAGAAAATTAAATAGATGAGACAAGTCTTGATCTAATTTAGTCTAAATGAGTTCTTTTCAAGAACTATGTATATGGAAAAATTTCAAGTGATAACTATGTCACCATTTATTTATTTATTTTTCAAGACTTTATTCATTTTATTTCTAGACAGAGGTGAAAGGTGGGAGAAAGAGAGGGAGGAAAATGTCCATGTGCAGTTACCTCTTGTGCACCCCAACTGGGGACCTGGTCCACAACCCAGGCATGTGCCCTGACTGGGAATCGAACCCCTGGCTCACAGGCCAGTGCTCAATCCATTGAGCCACATCAGCCAGGGCTGTGTCACAGTTAAATTTGGCATAAAACAATGGTCCAACTTATGATCAATGGCATTTTAGATTAGATGAAATACAGAAACCAACGTAAACTACTTATTCTTCTACAGAGAGTACTGACGTGTAATAGTTGCATTTCACCAAATTTAGTGCTGTAAGATTCAGGAGTGACAATGTTCTGGGCATATTCCTTCACCTCTCTAATGCTCAACTTTTTTTTTTTTTACATGTAAATAGGATATAGGGACAATATCTATCTCCTTAGGAGACACATATAGTTCACTTATTGTTTCAGGCATGCAGCATGCCACCAAGAAGTGCTAACAAGTCATTGATAATTTTGACATTATAGTAAATGGACATTAGGAGAAATGAATGTTGGCAGCAATAATGTAAAAATTTTGAACTCTATTCCATAACATACCCATCGTTGTCTTATATGAAAATCTTGTTCTGCTCTGGCTGGGTAGCTCAGTTGGTTGGAGTGTTGTCCCAATACGCCAAGGATGCAGGTTCAATCCCCAGTCAGGGTGCATATGAGACCCAACCGATCAATCAATAAGTGAAACCGAGTGTATCAATCAGTGGAACAACGAGTTGATGTTCTTTCTCTTTCTCATCTTCTCTCTCTAAAAATCAATAAAAGAAAATACATTGGTGTGCTCTCCCTCCCAGGAGCACCCTCACACCATTTTTCTCTCTCGGGTGTGTATCTCCTAAACTCTAAGGGCAGCATTGGGCCGCCCTGGGCAGGGGCAGCTCAGCCCGGGCTCACCCCTGACCCTGTCTCCAAGGGCTCTCTTCTCTGATTCCCAGGGGGCTAAAGCAGCCCCACACAGCCTCCTCCTGCTACTTCTTCTATCCTAAGCCTTCCCTTGTTTCACGCTCCCCAGCTTTAGTAAATGTACTCTCTAAATAAACAAATAAAGTGACCCAGGTAAGTGATTTTATTTCCAGGTGGCTTCTTTGTTGGAAATAATAATAATAATACCCAGCAATTTATAGCTAGATGAGCAATGCATTTTCAACAAAGAGGCCAAGAAAAGGCAGCGAGGGAAAGAGCACCCATAGAAGGAAAAGGAGCTGGAGCAACTGACTGGATGTCCGGAAAAATGAACTCCAGTCCTCACCTCACACACCATATACAAATAGGAACTCAGAATAAAGCACAGACCTCATGCGAATGCTACAGCTATGGAACATTTAGAAGGCAAACAGGAGACAATCTTAGCAATCTTGGAGAAGGCACAGCTTCCTCACCCCGGGCACAAGAGTCAGGAAGAACAGAAACAATGACAGATGGGGCTTCGTCATAATTGGAAACTTCTGCTCTTCAAGGGACACTGCTTAGAAAACTATGAGATAAATCACAAGCTGACAGAATGGTCACAATACATACACCTGACAAAGGTTTTGTATAAACATATTTAAATAACTTAAGATTCTTCAATAAGAAGACAACCCAATGAAGGGAAGTGGGCTAGAGATTTGAACACAAGACAAAGAAATGAACAATGAAAAGATGTTTAACATCATTAGCCTCCAGGGATGTGAAAACAAGAACTACAATGTGATGGTTTCATCCCAGTCATGGCTAAAATGAAAGAAGAAAACTAACATCGATGAGGATGTAGGGCAATTGGAACTCTTACCCGCTCTGGTAGGCATGCAAAGTGGGCACAACTACTTTGGAAGACAATGTCTATACAATTAAACATATATGTCCCATTCAACTCATTGATTTCATTCCTGTTTTGACCCAAGAAATAACTGTTGATAGTATGTTAATTCATAAGAGCCCCAAACTGCAAACAACCCAATGTCCGTCAACAGGTGAGTGTGTAAATAAACTAGCACATCCACACCACACATACAGTAAAATACTAAAGCAATGAAAAGAACTACAATACATGCACCAACATGGATGAATTTTGAAAACATCGTGCGTTAAAAACACTAGGCACAAATGGGTACATGCTACAATGGTGTCATTTAGATGCAAGTCGAGAAAAGATAAAAATAATTTACAGTGACAGAGAGCATATGGCTGCTCACCTGGACCTGGGATGGTGGCAACTTTATGGGTTGATGAAAATAGTTCATTTCTTGCTGTGCTGATATTCTGTATCTTAACAGTTGTCCAAACACATCAAACTGGGCACTTAACATGGGTGCATTTTATTGCATGTAAACTATACCTCAATATAGATGATTGAAGAAGAAAAATAGGAGTGCTCATTCAGAATTATCATCATAGTACTTGTAAGAATCTGGCTTTAAAAAACCGCTCAATTAACAGGGCTGATTCTGAATCAAATTGGGCTAATACTTTCTCTCCTTTTGGACAGAGCAGCCACCTCAGCTGACCTTCTCCTTCCTGAGGCATCAGGACACGTGCTTGCGCTTTGGAAGGTGGAAGTGCACTGGGCAAAGAGCCAACAGGTGTCATTGTTCTGAACGAAGGATCCAGGTGCGCGTTTGCTTTCTCGGCCCAGCAAGGAGGCATGAGCGTGGGGGGCTGGCTGACCTCTCAGAAAAGAGCCCTTTGCTCAGCCTCTTGGTATGAGAGGCTCACGGGCTGCTGAGCTGGAAGACACCTTGAACGGCGCAGTTCAACCTCCCACCACTCAGTGTTGCCCATGCCCCTGAGTCACTTACTCATCATCACGCGCCCGGGGGCCAGAGAGCTCCTGCCTTCCTTCTGAAATCATCCGGGAGCCTGGCAAGAGCTCGTTTATTGGTTTCTTCCTTTTCTCCATGGCTTTGACTCTTGTGTCTGAAGTTCATGTTCCCAAAGTCAAAGATTCAGATTCATTATGCAAAGTCAAGCAAAACTTACATCAGAGATACTGATGTAAATCAGGCTTGTTTACTGCCATTTCCATAAACACACCACAAATACATACATCAGGATGTATGTAAAGTGTTGACAATGTTCCTGGATTAATTGACTTCTCAGGAATTTATTTCTTAAAGGGCAGACAGGGGACGCCTCGCCCCACAGTTGGGACAGTGAGCGGGCAGGCAGCCCCGCCTGGGGCACAGTCTTCCCCCAGTAGTGGGACCCCGCGCTGGTCTTGGCCAAGTCGTACAGCATTTCTGCACCTCTGAAGCCTTCACGTGGGAATGATATTATTGATGCAGAAGAACTTGTTTTCTTGACGGAGGATTAGAGACCATAGGGACACTTCGGCCCACAGTGGAGACCCAACGAATGTTGGTTTCTTCACCTCTCCAGGTCGGTTGGGTCCTGGTAGAAGACTCATACACAGTAGACTGTTTCCTGGGTGTTCCGGAACAGGGCTGATGTAAAATCTGTAGACATTTTTGTGAGTTTTGTAAAGTATTTGTAAAATCTCTAGTTTAGCTCAACTGAGCCTTGGCCCACCCCCTACTCTGGCTACTAAATCATAGCCTCTCTCCCAGCTTTTGTATCAGAGGTTTGCAGGTAAAGGAGGAACGTTGTAAAGTGGCTTTCTCTTTACTTGACAGAGGAAAATTCTGTTTTCCTTCCAGACACAATAGGAAGGACACCTTTCTTCTCGGTGATGCCTGCTCCTTTGTCATGTTGGTGGAACTAGGAAAATGCATGTTGATGGCATCTTTAACCTGAGATGATAGAGTGTCCCCTTTGGTAAAGGAACTCAAGTTATTTGTCATTTCACTTATATTCTGAGTATAAATAGGCCAAGCCATCTCCTATGTAAAGTCATTGCTTCTTTCTACCTGGGACTCGCATTTCTTCCCTGTTTTGCTTACAGGGGGTACCTTGCTCACTTCTGTTGCAAGGACGGATGGGGCCAAGCCATGGCCTGCTGTCTGCCTTCCACAGGGCAGAATTTCTATACCCAATCTCATGAAACTTGTCAAAGTTTGCAGGATGAGTGGATGTTTCTACCTCAACAAAAGAAGTTTAAAAATGGGGGTGACACCTGCTGCGGGGATTGCGGAACTCCAGGAGCCTAGCAGCTGGTCAAGAACTGTTCATCCTTGGATTTGGGGGTTTGAATTGCGCTCTACGACATAGTGTGAAACATGAACCCTCCTCCTAAAAACCTCCAGGACCCCCAGTGGGGGGCCAGGGTGTGGTGGCTGGAAAGGGCTTCGTGTCTCTCCAGCAATCAGCACATGAACAAAATAGTGTGACAACCATGGCAGAATTCGGGAGCTTGTGGGACAGACACTGGAATAGGCCATCGTCCCGGTCACAGATAAGCACCCACACCAGAAGGTGCTGAAGAGTAAAGAGTCAATCCATGGTTTCTGTCAGGTTCTGATGGCCCAAGTTTTTCATTCCGGAGGATTTTCTTATTTTATCATGTTTGCCTTCCACTGCAAAGGCAGATTTTTCAGCCATGCATTTGAATGTGCTGTCATTTGATAACCCAACTATGGCTTCTTGTATTTAAAAAGCCATTGGGATGACTGTAATTGAACAACAATAAATTTTTTTAAATGGACCAAAAAAAAAAAAAAAAAAAAAAAAAAAAAAAAAAAAAAAAAAAAAAAAAAAAAAAAAAAAAAAAAAAAAAAAAAAAAAAAAAAAAAAAAAAGAAAGAAAGAAAAAGAAAAGCAAAGGAAAGGGAAAAAAAGCCATTGACTCTCCAAGTAGACCCTGGTCCTAACAGCTTTTGTTTCCACCACATACAAGCCAGCAAGAGCACGTCTTAGCGAGCAAAGCTGCATTGATTTTCAAAATGGAACATCAGTGGTGGGAAATGATTATTTAGGCAGAGCTAATACTTGAAAGAACACTTGGACTCACAAGCTGGAGAACGTCAACAGGATAATTCACAAGTGTACTCAGATCCTCCCTGCTGGTGATTAGCCAGGGATGGAGCATCACATACGGTTATGGTCCCGCTGTTTGGGGAGGGCGGATGAAGTGCCGGAATGCGCCACCGTTTTCTCCCCCATCCCAGCCCTTCCACTGGGGGTGACGCACGTGGTCTGGCTGTGAGGCTGGGGCTGGGGGCGGGGCCGGGACAGAAAGAAGCCTTCACCCCAGGTGAGATTAAGTTGACGTGACCTCCAACCCTGGCCTAACAGAGTCTGAAAAGGCTCCTGATGTACAGGTGGAATACAGGAGGTGAAATAGAAGTATCTTCACTCTGTCCCTTCTACTAAGTCCACTAAACACATGGATGTTGTCCGTAGAGCAAACATAACTCTCTGAAAGGTGCGGAGCAGGCAGACTGGAGAGGACCTTGGGACGTCAGGACACCAAGACGGCAGAGTGGTGCCAGCAGGGGAGCTGGACCTCATCCTCCTACCCAGCAGGAACGAGGGGTCGCACCCACCTTGCAGGTGTCAATAGAGACACTGGGTGCGGTGTCCCCACCTTTCCTCCACCCTCTTCTCCAGACACTGGGTTTTATGTTTGCTCCCATGACAGCCTGAAATTACGTTGGGGTTATTGACTGGACATCTGCGTAGTCTGTTCTATAGCCAAACCGGTCTCTGTGGGTTTCTTCAACTGGTTTCTGATCTCGTGATGACAGTCGTGAGCTCCTATGCTAGGCTGTGGTTTCTGTCCGGATAGAGAGTCGCACGAATTCATCTTTGCATTTACTGTAATTAGATTCTGGCTGGGCTTTTTGCATTTAGTGTCTGGGCACATCGGTACTTGGATAATGTGATATGATTGACACATACTGGTACTTGACATACGTTTCTGGAGCTGTTGAACGTGTAATGCTACTCCAACATGGTAGGGACCTGGCTTTATACTCACTAATCGTATCTAGTAGAGACAGACCCAGACAGTAGGCCTCAACCGCCTGAAAACGCCAACTTTGCTAGAGAGAATTATCTTCTAAGAGAACCAGAAACTGCTACTGAGTTTTCCTTAGACAGTTTTGGAGATATTAAAATTCTCACATTTCCGCTGAAAGATGATCGAATTTGGAGTCAGGCGGATTTCAGCTCTGGGCTCCTGAGATTTCTTGTACTTCAATGTTCTCACTTGTGGAGATGAGCTCTTCTCCCCAGATTGTTTTGGAAATTCAATGAGGAAGGGTGTATGAAAGTTCTAGCTTGGTGGCTGGTACCTAAATTACCCTCACTGGTCTCGTCCCCTAATCCTGCGCTGTTCTCCGTCCGGGTACCACGAGCTTTCTTCAGTGTTTCGTGGCACCTTGCAAATGACCACGTGGGGCAGGTAATTCCTTCTGCAGAGGATGGGCTTATTTACGACAAATGCTGCTTCTGCTTTTCTCAGGAAAGATGGTTTTTAACCTCAAGTTCATGTCTGAAGGTAGCTCGCTGTGGACCACATAACACATCTTTGAAATAAATAACTCATGGTAATATGAACACGTTCAACATTGACCTGTCTTTATTGATGTGTCGAAACAAGGCCAGGTTGGAAAAGCCCCATTTGGAGAATGATGTTTTTCCTAATAAGCAGAGGGTCTTGCCTATCACAGCAGGCTCATGTCCCTTTTACCGGGCTGCTGGCTTGCACGTGAAGGCGGCCAGTTCTTGTCCTCACGGGCCAGAGGGTTCCCTGCCTCTCACCCAGCTGCCTATTGCCAAGGCCCGGAGGTAAGATTGATGACTCTGCCACGTGGAAGTAACCACCCAAAGGGGAGACACAGGCAGCTGATAAATTAAGTGAATGTGCGAGTTGAAAAGCCACCATCCATTAGCCCACGTGGGTCCAACAATAAAGGGAGCAGGAGAACCGTTCCGTGTTCCGTGTTTCGAGTGGCCGGGGTCGGCTTTGCTCACGTCAGCCGGTGACGCTGGAAGAAACAGGTTTGGGCCTTGGACCCGCCCTTCAGGCTGGGCTTTGACTTTCAGAGGCTCTGCCACCTGGGGCAAAGGAATTAGTCCCTTGGAGCCTTAATTTCCTTGTAACGTTGAAAAATATGGCTAAGACCTGATGCTTTGTTATGCATGAAGAGCTGTGCTTTGTAATTCATGTCGAGTCCCTGCAGCTCCCACCGGCCCCTGTAAACAGGGATTAGTACATCCTGTCTCTCCCGGCCAGGAGCTGAGACCCAGAGAGGTTAATTGACTCAAGGCCTGGTAACCAGTAAATGACAGAACTTGTCATGGTGCCCAGATCACTCTAATTCCCAACTCGGACTCTTAAAACCACGCGATGCTGCGTCATTCGCAGAGCTAAGAAAATAAGATCAACCTTGAAGGGGTTTAAAATAATGAAACGGTGTAGGTAGAACTTCCAGAGCAGAGTCTGGCCCCAGGGCTCTATGCTCAATAAAGCTAATTATGATTATCCTCCTATTATTCAGAAAGGCCAGGAAGAGGTGGTGTGTAATATCCGAGACACTAATAGTTGCTGCTATTACGCAATCCGTGTCACGCTTTCTGTTCGGGGAACATACACGGCGTTGCATCGATGGTTCGCAACCATTTTGCAGTTTTTAGGAATTTCTTTCTGTAAATGAAAATACCGTGGCTCGGAGGGTCCAGACATTCTCACCGTAGTGAGCAGAACTGGGGCCGGGGATTCCAAAGCCGGGTTCTGTTTTCGTTTTTATTGTTAATCATTCTGCTAGGTGGCCTTTCTAAAGGACAGAAGCTTCTGACGTCCCAAATGAGCCTGGATTTGGGAAGAGGTGTGTATGCATTTGTCAGACAGCCCGTTTTAGTTCAACATCCTTAGGAATGGCCGATAAAGAATAAAAAACAGAATTTCAAAGACCAGGATGCTGAGCAGGGAAGAAAATATTTTAAACCCGGAAACAGCGAGTTAATTCATCTGGGACAAAATGACCCCAAACACATAGTTAATGAAAAACAAAAGCCTGGAAACAGTGTCGTGACTCTTGTTAGAAAGATTGATTTTGGCTCCCTCCTGCTCTGTTCATTACACCTGAATAATCACTACAACCTAATCTATAAATGGTAAAACCCCTCCATCAGATGGGACCCAAATCTCCATTTCGTAAACTCTGAATTAATTCAGCACGACACTGGAGTGCCAGGCGGAGTTATTGATGTCACCTCTAATTCCATTTGGTCTTTCCATCAGCCATAGCGTTTTCCTTGCTTCCAGAGATAAATGTCATGATAAAATATGCAAGCTTCTATCATGCTTCAGCTGGAGTTTCACTTGAGGGTTATGACTTCACAGCCAACCACATGCAGCACCCCGGGGCGCCCAAGCATCTTTTCTAGTCACGGCACACGTCACCCGATCCTTCCCGGGGTGGCGCCTGCAGGTTGAGATGCCCCATGTCCTCCGCTCCGCGTGGAAGTCTTCTGTCACCTGCGCTCGCCGCAGAGCCGCTCAGTGACTGCGTGACACGTGACACGTGCTGCAGAGAAGCTGAGTCTACTTTCTCTGCCACAAAGGCGGAACCACGGTGGCTTTACCCTCTGCTGTGTCCTCTTCTCTACTTAGGTGGCAGCCCATGGAACTGCCAATAATGAACTGTTCTCAACCCACAGAAGCAGGCACTGCATAGGGCCCAACCAAACTCCTATGCAGAGTAGGCGTTTTAGGCAGGTTGAGTGAACGTTGAAATAGGAGCAGAGATTCTGTTGAAGCGCAGGCTGTCTGCTTCCAGCCCGGCCTCCCAGTTCTCAAAGGGGCTGGAGGGGTTTGGGCTGGCGCCCCTCACACTGCTGGACAATAGCCGTCCTCCAAAAGCTCCCAGCTGAGGAGAGGGGATCTGGGCAAGTCCCAGGCTCAGTCAGGCGGCGGAAGTGCCTCCTTGAAGTGTGAGAAGGTTAAGTGACCCGGGTTAGACTTTTAACTGCAACCGGAAATAACTGATCGGCGTGGCCCTCTGGTCTTCAATATTCTGGAAAGAAGAAGACATGGCTAACGAGCGGCTCTTTGCCCCTGAAGTTTCGCTGGTTGATAGAAACTGGGGCAACGCTCCAGTGAAAGCTGACCATGCCGCTGTGGCCCTTCTCAACAACCCACGTCCAATATTCGAACTCCACGTGGGCGCGTCAAGCAAAGAAACATAGGTCCCAAGTTAGAAATAGCGGAAGCTTACCAGCAGGTGGCAGGGACCTGAGACATGGAGACTTAATCTTGATTCCAAGGGTGAGCAGGATGCTTGGTTCATCCTGGGTGTTGCAAAGCTGGGCCTGGCGACCTCTGGGGGTGGGGGTGGGACGTCATCTCCAGAGTGTCCCGACCTTCTGAAAGCAAACTTGCCAAAGCCAAGCAAGCAAAGCCCAGAAGAGTGTTTCCCTTCTGAAAGAAGGTACGACTAAAGGAGGTGTTCTCTTTTTAGAGAAGCGTGCCACCCCCTGCAACTTGGATAACTGTGCTGCGTCATGGCGGACAGGCGCATTCCAAAGAAACGAGTCGACTTCATGAAGCGTTCCTGACAGAGCGGCCCGAAAGCGACCCCATCTTGACATCCTGCGTCGCTACTGGACTTTCACCTAGAGATGGTTGTGTTGGGTACGATGGCTGCTGCACCTCCATTCAGGAAAACCATCAGCAGAAACACGTCGCCCTTCATTTTCCCGTGTAAAAGGCTCCACAGAAAGATTATTCACCCTGGCGGTCCATTCACTGGCGTGTCTGTCTGTGGTCACCCAGCCTTCCCCCTTCTCTGAGGCCGCGCTCCAGGCTCACCTCTGCCCGGCCACACTCGTGGGCTCATCTCATCATGTTTCTAACCGTCATTCTGTGGAAACGGCCATCGCGATGCTTCCTCCGTGAAGGGCTGTCATGAGCACCGGGTGGGTTCACGCATATGCGGGAGGGGCAGGCTCTGTCCTGCTGTCAGCACTCCCGTCACCATCCAGGAGAGTGATGGGGCTGAAGCTCCGTCCTATCGCACGTGGCTCTGGAAAGCCACCGATGGCATTCGGCTATTCATTTATTCTATTCCATCAGCACAGGGTCACCGTGTTGGCTCCATCCTAGGCAAGCGTGAGACGGACGAGAGACAGACATGCCTTCAAAGAGGTCAACTCTGACGTAGGAGGCCGACGGGAGCAGATGCCCACACTGGGCGGCCACCCCACAAGCGAATGGCACGTGGCCAGGAGCCCCAGCACTTGCTGGGGAAGAAGACTGATTTCCATCAGACGGGCAGCAGGACCGGACACTCGGCCTGGCCCCTGTGTCCCGGGTGGATACTGAGTCCAGACGGCAGAGTGTGCAGTTCACAGAGGCCCTGGCGGGACGCCTGGACACTTGGAGCCTCCAGGTAGCACGGGGGCAGGGCTCCCTGGCCCAGGAAGCAGGAGACCCGGTGTGAATCCACGAGGGGTGACTCCCCACTCCCCCCCCCCCCCCGTGGCCCACCCATCGCGGGCGGATTAGGCTCACTCACGGAGGCTGCTCACGTCACCCTGGAAGGAAGAGACACTTCTCCACATGATTTTGCTTTCTGCAAGGATTGTTTTCATGCTGAGAATTCAATAAAACCAAATTCCACTGTAACAGCCGCAGCAAATCAAGAGACAAGCCTGAGATTAGGAGCTGTTGTCAGACACAATGGCGGAGCCCAGACAGCCACAAAAGGGAAAAAGACAACGGAGCAGGAATCTCGCTCCCAATCTCCTTTTTATCACTTGCCCTTTTTCCCCCTCTTTTCATCACTTACTTTCTTTGACTTGTTTCCATTTCCCAATTTACTCCCTGTAGGTCCCAAATTATTAGGAAAAAAGAAACCCAGGTCCTAGGGTTCTGCTTCCTCCTCCTTGTTCGGAGGGAGGGCAGGGCCTTCCCCAGGAGGACCCGCTTACTAAGGTCCTGGTACATTTGTCACATCGATGGGCCTCTTGGTGACTCATGGCATCTCTAGGCCCAAAACGGAGCTGACAGAAACTAAACCAACGCTAGCAGGCATCCCAGCAGTCCTGCTCCGTGGTATTTACCTGAAGGAGTTGAGCCTGTGTGCTGCACACCGATGTTTATAGCAACTTTATGCATAACTGCCAAACCTCAGAGGCAGCCAAGATGTCCTTCTAGGTGACGGGTAAGGAAACTGTGGTCCCGCCAGACAGTGGAATTTTACTCATGGCGGAAAGGACAGGCCCTACCGAGCTGTGGAAACACGTGGAGGAACCTGAAGCCCGCTAAAGGAAAGAAGCCAGCGGGGACGGCTGCAGGCTGTGTGACCCCAGCTTCCTGCTATCCCGGAAAAGACAACGCTATGGAGGCGGTGACAGGGTCAGGGGTTTGGAGGGGAGGAGAAGTGTGGGCGGAACAAGGATTCTTAGGGCAGCACAAACATTCTGTAGGATACTCTACAGCGGGTGCATGTTATTATACGTTTGTTCCAGCCCACAGCACGTGCACCAAGAGTGACTCTGGACGCTGGATGACAATAAGGCGACAGTGAAGGCTCATCCGTGTGACAGGTGCCCCACCCTGATTTTGATAGTGATGGGAGCAGAGTGTGCACAGGACTCTCTGGACTTTCTATCCCAATTGCTTGCAAACCTAAAACTCCTCTGGACAAATAGTCTATTAAAAATATATTATTGCTGGTTCGATTCCCAGTCAGGACACATAACCAGGTCACAAGCCAGGTCTCCAACCAGGTCTGTAGCTGGAGGCAGGTGAAAGGCAACCATACATGGATGCTTCTCTCCCTCTCTGCCTCCCTCCCTTCCTCTCTTTCTAAAAATAATAAAACCTTTTTAAAAAGACATTTAAAATTATACATATATACATATATATTTGACTATGTGACCTGTTAACATTGTTTATTTTCATAAATAGTAATATTGATATTTTTATTCAAAGATTACTTTAATACCATCATATCCTTACTCAGAACTCCATTTCCTTAGATTACATGTATTAGTTTCCTTTTAAACAATAAAATTAGCTTGTTTCCTTTTCCCCAATCCCACTCTGCAATCACTTATTTGAAAAGATTTTAGTTATCATTTTTAGGGACAGGGGAAGGGAGACAGGCAGAGAGGGAGAGAGATATCAGTGTATGTATGGTTGCCTTTCACCTGCCTCCAGCTACAGGCCTGGCTGGAGACCTGGCTTGCAACCGGGTTATGTGCCCTGACTGGGAATCGAACCAGCGATCTTTGGGTTTGCTGTCCGGCACCTTATCCATTGAGCCACCAGCCAGGGCAATCACTTATTTTACATCTATTAATATTGTTAGTCATAGGTTTGTCTTAGTACTATTATATATATTTATGCTTTAATTACTTTATTGGCCTTAAGCTATATTTAAAAACTCTCAGCTATTGAGGATTAATCATTCAATGCACTTACTGTAATTTTCCATCTTTCCTCTCTTTTTCCTGCCATATTTCTGCTAATTGAATCCTTTTTATGTTGTTTCAGGGCATGTAATGTACATACACATTACCGTCTTCTACCCTAGGCTTTATGTTTGTTTATGTCTTAGTTCTATATTTAAACACCCCAGTTTTCATGGTTGTTTTCCTAACTTGCTTGGCGAAGATTCAGCCTTTATTAATTTCCTCAGGAAGTCTCGTGAGAACAATGCTGTTTGTTGCAGTTTTTGTACCTGAGAGACACATTCTGACTGTCACCAGGACAGCCGGTACCTGTCTGCTTGGTTTAACCTCCACCCCACCTCCCCCCCAAACCTGGGGGGAGCTCCAACTGCCTAGCATGCATGGCTTTTGCCCAAATCAGTGGCTTTGGCAGCCTTTCCACATAATTTGTAGTCTGAGGATTAGATCTGTCTCCTAGTCTCACTGAAGGTAAAAAAAGGAAGAGTTTGCAAAATGGCTTTTGTTCTCCTTATTGCTTTTTTATAATTTCCAGGAGGAGGCAGCTGCTGACTCACAAGCTGTGTTTGCACCAGTACTCAGAAACTTTAAATAGAGGCCCTTCTGGGGGGGTGGGGGGGGGTTGTGCTTTTGGATATTTACTTCCAGTATTATTGCTTTATGGCCCAAGAACACGGTCAGCATGCTATTGAGTCAACTATGTCAGTTGAGAAAATTCTGTGCCACCTAGCGAGTAGTCAGCTTTCTGTTACTGTGTCTTCTAATTGGGTTGAAGCTTGTTCATTGTTTTGTTTATACTTTAGTACATAATTATTATTTTTTCTGCTTGTTCTATCATGTACCGAGAGTTGTGGGTTAAAATCTCCACCATGGCGGTAGATTTGACCTTGTACATTTTTTTTTTTTTCTTTTTGGTATAGCATTTGTGTAGGTTTTGAAGTTACATTGTTTAGGGCACACAAGCATACAAGTTGTGATCATCTTCCTGGTGAATTGATCCTTTCTTCTTACATGATTCTCTTGAACTTTACCATTGCGTTTTGCATTAAAACCATTTCTTCTGCCTAGTATTATATATCACTTTAACTGGTTGCTCTATTAAAATCTTTCTTTGTCGCAGTGTTTTAGGTAAATCTCCTCGGAATGGCATACAACCTATTTTTTAAAAATACTCCAATTATATCTGTGGTTGGCTTGTAGATAAAATCTTATCACTATGATAAACACAGGGTTGGGCAAAAGTAGGTTTACAGTTTTTTGTATGGAAAATAACACAATAATAAGTAAAATAATACAAGAATAAACTCTGTTTCACATACTTACAACTGTAAACCTGCTTTTACCTCACCCTGTTATTTGGATTTACTTACACTTCCTATTTATCACTCTTTTTAACTTTACGTTTCCTATTTATTTTTCTTTTCTGTTGGGTTGTATTTTCTTTATATACCACGTATTGTATCAGCATATTGGAGACCATGGATATGCGAAATTCTTAGTGTCATTAATGACCTTCTAATAATGGGAAAAGGGGAAACCCAAAAGTACGTGAAAATAATATTAATAAAGTGATGCTTCCGTCCATTCTACTTATTGGGGGTTTTACGTGATGCTTTACTTGAAAAGAGCTCTGCTGTTTATACAATTCTGGAGCCCCCCACGGGGAGAGAGCTGAGCTCCCAGGCTGCAGCCCCCTCCCTGCCAAGTTCTGTAACTCCCTGGGGCCCAGGGGAACTCTGCGCTAGGGTTAAGCTTCCTCCAGGGGGCACAAGAAGAGGCCCCAGCCTCCAGCCCTGCTTCGTTGAGTCAGCCTGTGTCACTTCGGGTGGGGGGTGGGGAGTTGGGGGTACACCGGTGTGTCCCAAACCAGGAAGTTCCCTGCGCTCCAGACCCTGTCCCCTCCCCAGGGGTTGGGCCCCAGAAACCTCCGGCCTTTTATCAACAGCCTGGGGCTTCCAGGCACCAGCCCAGTCACCTCCTGAGCATAACAAAGACGCCACCGGTGGCTCCTCCGGAAACTTCCAGGGTCCAGCCAGCTCCTGGCAGGCACTTGGGAGGACGGCCAGACCAGCTCTTCATTACACCTCAGCCTTTTAAAGCATTCTCCTTGGGTTCTCCTTCGGATGTGCTCTCACCCTGCCTTTGGGACTCTCACCCTGCCTTTGGGACTCCGCAGCGCCCACACCTCCTCCATCAGAGGGCAGCAGGTGTCCCCTTCTCTACCTTCCTTAGGCGGCAGGTAGAAAACCAAGAGGAATTCAGGGGAGGGAGCCTTCAGGCGGCCCTCACCTTTCCTTTAGTTCAGGCAAAACTATTTTTTATTTTTAAACGATTTTATTAATTATTTTTAGAGAGAAGGGCAGGGAAGGGGGAAGAAAGGGAGAGAAACATCCGTGTATGGTTGCCTTTCACCTGCCTCCAGCTGGGGACCTGGCTGGAGACCTGGCTTGCAACCTGGTTATGTGCCCTGGCTGGGAATCGAACCAGCGACCTTTGGGTTCGAAGGCCAATCCACTGAGCCACCAGCCAGGGCTCCAGACAAAACTATATTTAAAAAAAAAAGATTTTATTTATTTTTAGAGAGAGGGGAGAGGAGGAAGAAAGCGAAGGGGAGAAAAAAAAGTCAATGTGTGAGATAAACATAGATTGACTGACAGGAGACTGGCAGGTGCCCTGACCTGGAATTGAGCTGGTGACCTTTCGGTTCTCAGGATAACGCCCATCCCACCGAGCCCACCGGCCAGGGGAAGTCCAGGTAGTTTTTGAGGCCTGACCTGAACTGACGCAGCTCACGGGGTAGGAGGCCAGAGGGCATGGGCCAACACGAGGATTGCACGGTACGTCATGCACGTTTGCCAGGATGTGTTGCTGGCGTGTCTATGCACAGGGGTGGCTGGATGTGTGATGTGTGGTCGGGCGAGGGTCAGGGGTTCAAGACCCCTGGGCACCAGGCTGCACGCGCACAGAGGCATTGGCTCCGTTTTTCCTCCTGCGTCCAAACCCTTTGCAGCAGCTTCATTTCTGCACAGGTTGGTCTGTTTCCCTTCATTTCCATCTCCTGTAATTTTCCCTTCCCAGTTCTTGCCTTTGTCGGATTGTCTCTGTCCCTGGTGCCTCTTCCTGAGGACTCTGAAAGCTCCCAATAAAAGAGCGTGCATTTATGTGGCGTGAATAATGCATGAGCCCATTCCTTTCTGTGCGTGAGACTGGGCTCCTGATAATGCCACTCATTAATCCATATGGCAAAACCGGTGGGAGAAGGTCGATGTGGTTAAAGATAATTAGCAATTGATGAGCACCTGAGAAGCTAAAGAAAAAGACACATTTCCTCCCAACGGCTTCAGTTGATAAAAAACAAGAATTCTGGTTGGAGGCAAGTCACGGTGTTCAGGACTGAGACGGAGAAAAATCTTCCTGTTAATATGATTGTGAATCAAGGTAAATATTTGGGAGAAGAAACAGGAACTATCCCCAAGTATTTATTGTAACATGTTTTGTGAAAGAAGATCTGTCACCAGAGGTCTAAAATCTATCCAGTGGCAAAAATTTGAAATGCGGGATATTGGGACATCAGTGAAGCCTCCTGTTTTCTGCCAATACATTCAATATTTTAAAGAAGGGTACTTCGCTCTGCAACCTTTTCGGGTGGACTTGTGAAATGCCAGCTCTTTGACGGGAAATAGATTCGAGGCCAGCGCATGGGGTCACCCTCCCTGAGAGTCCTAGACGCACTTACCCTTCATAGAGCTTAGTTGATAAACAGGGCGCGGTAAGAGGCTCACAACAGTACCTCGGGGCAAAGCAGAACAAAGATAACAATCACCCCGATAAAAGGTGTGCGCGTGTGGCTGGTCTCTCTCTCCCTCTGTCGCAAAATACCTTCCTGTCCTGGGCTCGCCCTTCTCGTGGGGCTGGAGATGGAACCGTGTCCATGTGCTGCCGTGAGCTGAGGGGGACGATGCACCGACTTCTCCTAGGACGTGTTTTCTCATTAAGTCAAGAACTTGCGTCTCCTCCTGCCAACGATGCGGTTTCAGGCACATGGGAACCGCCAGCATCACCGCTCTTGGGCTTTGGGGTTGCTGGTGCCAGAACGGAGGGGGACCGGAGCACAAGCACTGCGACATGGGACAGCTGAAGCGACCCCCGGGGAGCCTGCTCAGCGCCCGTGGGCCGCGTGGGCCTCCCGCCCGCGCACGGAGACCCCAGCACGCTCCCCCGCGCCGGGCAGGGCCGACACTTGCGAATTGTTCATTTCTGGCATTTTCAACGTGCCAGAAATGGCACGTTCAATCTTTCCCAGTGTGGGTGGCCCGGGGTGACGGAAACCATGGAAAGAGAAACCGCAGACATGGGTGCTGGGCAGGGAGCAACGGTCCTTTCTGCTAAAATGCCAGGGACAGAAAGAGCTCCTCCCAGGGCCTTCGCACGGTGCCAGCAAAGCATCGCTCTGCTGCGGGAGGGCGGGGAGCGTGTCCCGCTGCATGGGGGCCCCTCACCGACACCCCCACCCGCGTGTCCTGGGGCTGGGCATGTGCCTGAACCCGTAAAGGCCTCTGTAAACCTGAAGGTCCCGGCGGAGACCTGGTCCCCATGGGATGCCCAAGACCAGCCTCAGAAGTAAGTCTCCTCACTTGTCCCACCTGCCACCACCCATTCCTTTCCTCCCTCCTGCCCTTCCTGTCCAGGAAACGGATCCACACCTTTGGTAATGAAAGTTTATCTGAAGGGCTTTCCGTGTCTTACCTTTCTCGAAAGCCACGACGCACTGAAGTGTGGGGTGGTGTTGGAGTGGGGTCCGGATGTGAACCCATGCAGACATTTACCAGCCAGGGGGCTAGGAAAAAGGACACGTCCTACTGGCAGCTTTGGGGCCTCCTAAAACGGTGGAGTTTGATTAACCCTCGTCCATTTGCCTTGCAAATGGAGGTTAAGTGCAATGGGCAGGAAAAAGGGAAAATATGTGAATCTCGGGCTCCCCCTAACCCCTTCCGCTCATTCTCTGCCGTCCTCACTGGCAATTCCGTAGGGAGGAATGTCCCTAAATGACCACACGTTGATGGCAGGTTTCCTCTGGATTCCCGTAAGGCCCCTGCGGAGTGTTGTATCTATCCCAGGAATGAGAGGGAAGGTGCTGGTTGGAGCTAAGCCACTGGGATGGGGAAGAAGAGCCCCCCGGCTTGCAACACAAACTCGGGACCTTCCCACTGGGAGAGAACCCGTCCCCCCCAATGGCAGGAATGGGCGAGGGCTCTGCTACACCCTGAAGTCATTGCCCACAGCAGAATGACAGCTGGAAAAAACAAAAAAAAACAAAAAACCCAATAACCCTGGAGATGCAGACCCAGGGCTTCAGGAAGCATGGTTCTGGTTCTAGGCGAGCTGCCCCGCCTGGGGGCTCCCAGCGGCCTTCCTTCCAAAACCAAACAAATCTCTACGTGGTGAGCGGATCGCACCAGCGTGGGAAGCCTTCAGAACCTGTGAGGAACAGTTGGTTCCGTGGGCCTTCTCGTGCAGAGTCGTATTATTTTCCCCCTCGGAGCTATTTGTATTCAGCTCAGGTTTCCCTCTGAATTCACTGTGTTCTCTGCGACTATGAAGTAACAGTGAGTTTCTGTCTCCCGTGAATTCTCAAGTGCTCGCCGGGTAACTTCTGCCAACCGCGCCGTCCAGACAAGCCCAGTGAAAGTCATCAGAAAAGACTAGAAAATGCTGTTAGTTTTAAGTGGTACCTGGCTGCATGCTTCTTCCCTTTCTCTTTGTCATAGGCTGTGCGGTTCTTGCCTGGAAGGCCGGTGTGATTTGAGAGTGGCACCCAGAGATGAGGAGGGCCCCCCGCAGGAGGCTGAGCCGGCTGGAAAAGTAGGTGAGGTGCAGGCTGGGGAGAGGCTACCGATAGAGGTTTCTCTCTCACACCCATGCTTTCCTCCCTCCCTCCCTCCCTTCTGCTCCCTCTAAAAATAAATCGATAGAATCTTTTTTTAAAAAATGTGTCACAATAGTCCAAAGGTGGAAACAGCACAAAAGACCCATCCATGCATGAACGGGTAAGCAAAATGCTCTATGTTGATGCCCCGGTATGCTGGTCCGTCCGCCCTGGGAAGGAAGGGCATTCAGTCACATGCTACCGCATGGGATGTGTCTTGGGGACACGATGCCGAATGAAGTCAGCCAGTCACTAAAGGGCAAATGCTGTTTGATTCCACTGAGAGGAGGCCCCTAGACAGTCAATGTCACGGAGACAGAAAGTATAACGGTGGGTGTCTGGGTTGGGGGAAGGGCATGGGGTCTTGTTTCCTGGAGGCAGAGCTGCCGTTTGGGAAGATGAGAAAGTTCTAGAGATGGGTGACGGTGGTGGCCACACCACAGTGCAAGTGCCACTAACGCCACGGTACCCCCGAACGTGGCCGAGATGGGACATTTATGTCATTTACCGCAAAAAGACAACGAGGTAAACTGTATTAAAATGAAAAACATATGGCAAGTCTCCGAATTTGAACCATTTTTTGCCTCTCCAAGGGTGGCTGATTGTTCCAAAGGGCCCTAGAGACCTGATGTTCTCTCTTCAATCTCCCCGGAGGTTTGGTACCTCATCCGATCTCCTTTTAAATATAAGGCGAGCTAGACCCCTAGAACCACTGCAGGAAGGAGAAGCACAGCTGTTTCCACCCCTGGCACCCAGTGGGATGGACGGATCAGGTGAGACCTGTCATTTAAACACTGAGGATGAAGGCGTCCTCATTCCCCGGCAAATGCGTTCCTAAATTATTCACGTGGGTTTGCGGCCGTGTGAAAACCAGTACCGTACAGTCAAAGGGAGCGACTCGGAAGTACTTTAACTTCAGTACCACACTGGTGTACGTGGAACCGTGCGGTGTTCCTCGCCTCGCCTTCTCTCGCTGGGATTTATGTGTGGGACGCGTCCGTGCACAGCCTGAGGGACGCGTCCGTGCACAGCCTGAGGGACGCGTCCGAGCACAGCCTGAGCGTGCAGACCATGCCCTGCCCTGCGTCCTGGTGCTCAGCTCCTCTCCGTTCTGCTCCTGGGCACTAGGGGCACTGCCAGCTTTAAGGCTATAAACATTCTTATGCAAATCTTCGGATGCAGATGTGCCTGCCCGTTTGTTGGATTTATATATGGGGGTGACCGTATGTCATAGGACGAGCAGACGGAGCGCCTCATTTGTGCTCATCTAACCGCTTTCTGAAGCCAGGGCTGTCCCTCTCCCTCCCCGCCGGGGTGCGGGCTCCCTTCGCCTGCCTGCTCTGCAGACCTGGGTGGTGAGCCTCCTCCGTTCCCGCTGTTCCGCTGCGGGGCAGGGGCCACGCGTGGGGCTCATTTGCCACCTTGGAAACCGCTTTCGGGTCATGCCTGTTCAAGGAATTTGTTCGTTTTTCCCTCTCGGGTTCTCTGCATTTTTCTTCTGATTTATAGATACTTAAAATATATCTGCTGGGTATGAACACTTTTTTGATGTATTTATTGTAAGTACTCTATTCTCCCATCCGGCGGCTTGCTTTTTCACTCTCTGAATGGTGTCTTTTGAGGAGCAGAAATTCTTAATTCCAACATATAATAGTATAACCGAGTGTTTCACATTTTTCCTTCTTGCATAGCCTTGTTTGTGAGAGTACGTGCGTCTTGTTTAATGCATTTCTCTACCTCAGAGGCAGGCAGAGAGTGTGCACTACTTTAAAAAGGCACAGTGGATAAGGCACCGGCCTGGGAACCCAAAGGTCGCTGGTTCGATTCCCAGCCAGGGCACAGAACCAGGTTGCAAGCCAGGTCTCCAGCCAGGTCCCCAGCTGGAGGCAGGTGAAAGGCAATCATACATGGATGTCTCTCTCTGCCTCTCTCCCCTCCCCTTTCTCTGAAAATAATAAAATCTTTTAAAAGTTTTTTTTTATTGTCTTTTAATTTTAGATCTGCAACATTATGCTGTGTGATGGTTAATTGGTTCCCTCTATGTCTGCATCCTGGTCAATATTGAGAAGGGCCAGTATCTACCCCGGGAAGTCTGATTTGATTCTGGTCTTAACCTGGGCACACCCCTGAACTGTTGGCACAAGCTTTAGTCCTGCAGCTGCCCGGGCCTGCGGGTGGGGCACTGCATCACCCTGACCTTCAGCAGCCTGGCCCCCATCACAGCGCCAGACTCGGCTCGCCCTGCGCCCAGGGGCGCATCCAGACGTGCTGGTATTTGTCCCGCGGGGCAAACGGAGCTGGGAGCTAAGACACCTGCCCTCGTAGATTTTCATCATCGTTTCATTCTTCTGGCTACGAAAGAAAACAAGTCTTTAGGAAAAGACATAGTAGAGGCAAAATAATAGAGGGGAAAAAAGCCCTCCCCACATTAAACTATCAACTAATACTGCATATTTATCACATGCCAGGTGCTATGCTTGAAATAACTGCTAATAAGACGCCTGGTTCCCATAGAGACCTGTAGAGATGGGCTCTGTACTAATTCTCTTCCCCTTCATACACACACAGACGCGCACACACACAGTTAAAAATGTGTCTGCATGCACATAATTCTTTTTTAAAGATTTTATTTATTGTTTTTAGAGAGAGGGCAAGGGAGAGGGGCAGAGAGGGAGAGAGACATCCATGCATGGTTGCCTTTCACCTGCCTCCAGCTACGGACCTGGCTGGAGACCTGGCTTGCAACCTGGTCATGTGCCCTGGCTGGGAATCGAACCAGCGACCTTTGGGTTCGCAGGCTGGCACTCAGTCCACTGAGCCACCAGCCAGGGCTCAGCAAAGACTATATTAGGAAGTTCGACAGTTGTCCCGTTGACCATTTCACAGAGCTAATTTGGACAGTTTAGTGAATGAACTGAGAGAAGAAGGAAGTGTCACTCATGATTGTGGGCTAATAAACAGCATTCTTTTCCCATTTCGTTTCACAGAAAATGTGAAAAGAAAATCATGTTTGTTTCTCTTTCTACTTGTAGCCTGGGATTGTCTCACAAGTCTAGGATAAGTAAAGAAAAAGACAAACTGATAACTACAGTTAATACGATGTGTCTAACAGAAAATTTTGATTTCATCACTGTTTAGAAGGGAAACGTGACTCAGTAGGGAGTTAATGTTTATGAACTAAAAATTAATTTGTAATGTTAAATTTAATTGAGATTATTTCATGTAAACAGAGAACATAGATGAACCACCAGAGATAGTGTCCTGCTGGAGACTAAAAAACACAAGGCTGGAATTTTAGAAACCGCTGGAGCTTGCTTTTCAACTTTGTGTTTTCTTTAACCTTGAAAAGTCTATTACATTAAAGAACATATTTTTCCTTTGGTGCTGTATATAGCCAAGTTGTCTAAAATAATTTCACCTGTCTTCTCTACAGATGGAAAATAGCTGTAAAATGTTGGCTTTTAATTTGTTTCCGACTCTAGGGGACAATGACTTTTAGCTTCACGGCTAAGGGACTGGATTCTGTAACATGTTGGCGTTCTCTTCAATTTAAAAACGGTTTAAGCCCAAAATGTTGCTTGTAGGTCAGTTGTTTGGAGCTTAGAGTTTCTAAGAACTGCGGTTGGAGTTTATTGGGCAGCAGGTTACAGGAGTCCAGGGTCCATTTCAGGTGGGCCTTCCAGGGACCCTCCTGGCTTAGGACAGTGTGTGACCCAGTTAACTGATCATTGCAGACCTGCTCCCCAAAGTGCCACCTCTCCCCACCCCCGAGTGAGTCCCTCACCCCAGCACTTTCTTCTGTGATCACCTCTGTCCGCCCGCCCCTTCCGGGGGGCTCCGTCCTGCCCGGCGACTAGCTCTGGGCTTTGTGTCCTCGGCCATGGGTGAGACCGGGCGTCTGCCGTGCTCCAGTTCACAGACCCCAGGGCTGTCCCCGCTGTCACCCGTGGGCTAGGGAGCCTGCTTGGTGCCTTAGTTAGGGGGGACACCAGGATCATGGAGCTGAAAGACCCCAGAAAGAAATCAAATCTGTCCTCTCCTTCCGAGGAGGGACTCCCCTCCGTGGCGGACCCGCCAGCTTACGCAACGTGCGGCCACAGTTTATGAGGCAAGTATGACGATCCCCACGGGCAGCTGGATAAGTGACGCTTCACGGAGTAAGAAACCTGCTCCGCTCGTGAGTGTGCAGTTGGGGTTCCAACCCTCGACTTGGAAGATGGGGTGAAGCGGGGGGGCCCTCCCCAGGGTGGTGACCTCACCCAGCCCACGGGGAGCAAAAGGCAGAGAGGGGGACCCGGCTCTGTCTCCCTGCCGACCGTTGAGCTGGAGCCGGTCTGCTGCTCTCGGGCCGGGACGGACACCTCAGCCCTCCCGGGTCTCAGGCTCTGGGTTTAGGCCGGTGCCATCCTGCAGGTGGGAGATCACGGGGCTTCTCGGCTTCCGTGGTCATGAGAGCCAATGCCTACCTGTTACCTATCAATCAATCAGTCATCTATCTGCCTACCTGGTACCTATCATCATCTATTCTATCATCTATTGTCTATTATCTGTCTACTTACCTATCAATCATCTATTTCTTACCTATCATCTGCCTGTCTGTCTATCTCTGTTTGATTGGGCCTCTTGCTCTGCAGATGGCTCGCTACTCTATCGCTGTTACTCCTGAGTATTTAACTGGGGGTGGGTCAGGAATGTGTGTGAAGAATTCAGATGTAGAAGGGATGGCCCGAGAACGCAGGTTTAGATCTGTCTACAGGCGCTACGTGGTGTCCGCTGGCATCTTTTCACTGTGGCATTGTTCGCTGCGTATTTATTGTCCGCGTGACGGGCTCGGCGGGTCTTAGGAAAAACAGAGCCTTCCCTTTGTGAGTCTGCTGGCTCTGCGGGCAGATGGTATCCGCTCACTCCCAGCCGAGCGGTGGCTCTTGACCCCGCGCTCCGCGCCGACAAGGACGATGAACGGTTCTCGTGTGTGGTATGAAACTGTTGAATTATCTCAGAGAGTTTTCTTCTCGAAATAGAGCTGCCGCTGATCAATGTGATACTGAACAGCAGCGGAACAGATTTTCCCTTGTAGTAAATGTTTAATCTAATTTCCCATTAGTCTTCTGGTTCGGGGGTTATCTCACCACCCCTCCGTGTGAAATCATCCCTGGAACCACATCAACGAGTAAAGCTGGGCCCAGCAAGCCCGGGACAGCGGACAGCGGCGGCTCGGAATGGCAGGGCTGCGTGGCGCCCGGCTGGGTTTAGGGTCTTGGCAGGCACTGAGTGGGCCAGCTTTTTCCCTGGGACCCTTTCAGGGACGGGGGCAGGACTTCCATGCCATGCAGGCTGAGCCCATTTGCATTACAGACCCCGGCCTCGGAATGACCCTGCGCAGCCTTTGGAGAAACCGTGAGCCTCACTGCACGCACGGCAAGGAGACGTGACTTCAGGGCCAAGGTGGCGGCCTTCCCCTGTGAGAAGTGCGGGTAACGCAAGCTGTGACGCGTGAGCCCATCTCGGACACGGTGACCATCGTCCAGGACCCTGATATTAGAGAGATCCGAGGGCACGGGGTTAATCTGGATAATCTGGGATATGTGGTCATGAGTCCCCACGGCTCATGACGTGGTCACATCGCTGGTGCTGCCAGCCACAGATTTGGCCTGTGGCTGTGTGGTGGCCGGCAGGACAGTCACCCCCGGGGTGCGTTGCAGACCCTGCTCACCAGCTCTGGCTCATGCAGGACATTTCCTGCCGATTCAGGGGGGACATCCGTCCCTGTCGCAGCTGCACTGGGGGCCTGCTGGCCCCCAGCGCCCAGGAAGACTCTGGAGAGAGGATGGGAAGACTTTGAAGTTTATTCTTGTGTGTAATTGCAACCTAAATATAATTGCAAATTTGATTTCCCTAGGCCCTACCTGTTTGTAAGTGTCTATGAGATTATATTACTGTTAACCTACGAATTCCATGGACCCACTGATCTCAGGTGCTGACACGAAGTCCGAAGCCAGAGGCCTCGGGTGGTCTCTTGTGTAGACACAGACCTGCTCAGTCCTTGGCCTTGCTGGTTTGACTCGTGCCCACTGCAACGGTGCTGCATCTGGGTCGATCTTTTTTTCAAAAGATACTGTTTATTTATTTTTAGAGAGAGGGGAAGGGAGGGAGGAAGAGAGGAAGAGAAGTATCAACGTGCGGTCGCCTTTCTCGCCCTCCCAATTGGGGACCTGGCCTGCAACCCAGGCATGTGGCCCGACTGGGAATTGAACCAGCGACCCTTTGGTTTGCAGGCCGGCACTCAACCCACCGAGCCACCAGCCAGGGCTGCATGTGAGATCTTATTACTCCTGTGTCACAGGGTCACCTGGCTGCTCCCAGGCGGGCGGTTGGTGGGTGAGGCAGGAGGCCCTTCCAGGCTCGGGCAGGCTGGGGGACGTCCTCACCCCGTCTCCTGTCTCCCCGATTGTGTACAAATCTCCCCCATCAGCTGAAAGAGGCCACCGACTGTCCCACCTCGTGACTACCGATTCCCGGGAAAGCGCTCTTCTCCGCAGCCGCCGCCACTGTCACGATCTCAGTGAGCGTCACAGCCCTGCCCAGTGGTACTGTCCCCACTTCCACGGATGAGAAAGCTTGGGTCAGAAGCACCGTGGGGCTTGGGGATGGTCACAGCAAGAACATGCAGCTGCGACTACCGTGTAACCCAGTCATTTTGACTCCGGTGCTCCTGTCCTCAGCCACGCTGCCCTGGGACAGTCACGTCAGGCAGAGGCCACGCTTTTCCTGTGGGTCGCTCAGGCCCCGGCACCTTCTAGAAAAGACAGCAGATGCTCAAAGTGATCAGCAGCAGCCAGCACAGGCTGGGAGGTCTCTTCAGAGAACACGGCACTTATGACCAAAGATATTCTACACACGTGCACACAAGACAAAATGGGAACCTCATTTTGCACCATGAAGTTGATGGCAAATGTAGTTCTGACCCTGCTGTCACCAACTTGCCTATTTCCTTTCTGCTGTCCTCAGTTCCGAGCGGGGAGGTGGCGGGGGGGGGGGTGCGATGGAGGGTCTTTCTGCTTGTGGTCAGCGTCCTGGGTCCTCACGGGAACCGGGATCTGCAGGCGGTTCGCCTCTGCTGCCATCTGGGGTCTCTCTCCAGACTCACAGGTCGAGTTCCTCCGTCAGGAAATGTGTCGCAGGCTGTGGCTGGCTGTGCCACAACATTTAAAAACACAGGACACAAGCTGTTGTCGCAAGAAACTACCCTAAGGGACACTCCAAGGTCGCCTAGGGGCGGTGTCACTGTTCATTCCTTAGAGGACACCTGGCTGTTTTGATGCAGATCCTGTGGCCGGAGTCACTGCATTTTCCTGTGGGTCCAGGCCTTCCATCAGAGCTGCCCTCTGCACAGGAGGTTTCGTGGGAGGTGACCGGTTCTGGGTGACCGTGTCTAAGGATGTCACCAGGCATCCGTGGTGACCCTGGGGCAGCAGGGCCCCAACGAGGGGCCGTTGGGCTGTTTCCTTTGTTTTCACCGCAAGCCGATGCCACCGACGTGCCCGGACCTGCGAAGCTGGCCACGCCCAGCCACCAGGGCCCGCTCTGCACCCCAGGATGCTCGAGCTGTGCCTTCATTGAATCCGAGTCTAATTCAATTTTCCGACTCGCTCTCTGGGAGCCCTAATCCCCGGGCAACAGGCCGGCCGTTGCTCACAGCTTCAGGGTGTGTGTGGGGGGAGCCGTCCTGCCCGGGAAGGCCTGTGCGGAGCGTGTGCAGGCGGGAATGTGCAGGCGGGATGGACGTGTGTTCCCCGCTTTGCTAGTGATGGAGGGACTAAATCACCACCCCCTGGGCATTTCTAAGTTCCCTCCTGCTGTCCCTCTCCCT